>PNEQ01107760.1:0-24768 GCA_003012365.1 Medauroidea extradentata | reverse complement strand
GTACTGGTTTGTCTTTACTCACACGTAACCACTCATTGTCCACACTTTCTTCATCATTACTATCATGTGATGACGATTCGTCATTGATTGGGTCACTTTCACTTTCGCCGTTTGAAATTTCATCCTCGGAGTCCGAATCAGCCGCTAAAAATTCTAATAACTTCTTATACTCTTCCGGGTTTGTTGGATCGTAACCACGCTTTCGCCTCTCCATGTTTACTACAATAAAAGTTATGATTTTTTACAGAAGCAGGCTGTAACAATTGCAACCTAAGAAAATTTAAAGGACTCCATTCCGAATTCTGAGAGTAAAATTAATTTTGTGTGTGGAATGACTGAAGGTAAATATACAACACAAAAGGGGAAAAATACGTAGTCGGTAACTTTTTTATTGCCTCTCTACAACTCAAGTGAAATGTAGCTCATTTACGACTCGTTGCTGAAAGTCTTACATTAAAAATTATAATGCAGCTTTATATTAGTGTATTTATAAGTTTACAACTATATTATGATTATGTATACACAAATATCATGAATGTATTAGTCTGTAGAAGTCCCGAAAATAAAAACACGTTACACAAAAATCGTAACACATATGGTGAAAATATTTGTTGCCTACTGAGCCATTGTGACCGTAGACGTTGTGCAAGTAGTTCAAAGAACTCCCAACAGATAGCAGATCAATATAAAAAAGAAACTTGTCAGAATGTGAACAAAATCGACTTCAGCACTAACGGCAAATGTGTAAATTGACTTTTGTCGATCAAAGCACCTAATACAAACAATACATCAGTCGACTAAAGTCGATCACAGCACTGAAAGAGTTAAGGAACAAATTTTATTTCATTATCTTAGGTTATTTATGTATGTGAGTACGTGTTGTGTTGCTTTGGGGGCTCGGGACTCAACAAGAAAAAAATAGACAATTTTTTTACAGACAGGTGTGCAAGGCTTTAGCTCTATCCAGTTATGGCCGGTTGGCCAGGCAATAACAAGTCTAGTTTTCCTTCTTTGCGAGTATATTGTACAATTAGGTTTGCTGGATGCCCAATCCCGAAGAGGCGTGGGTTTTATTTAGTCTCTAGAGGGTGGTGTGTGTATTGTGTAGCCAATAGAAGCACGACATGTGAAGGTCAGGTTAGAGGGACGCGAGCAGCAACGCACGTAGATATGTAAGAGTTGTTCCCTTTCCTCGGGATGTCCGGATGCAGCTAGGGTGTGGCCTCAGTCCATGTATTCATTTTAAAAAGGCAAAAATGAAGAAGTAGCGATAGGGCAATAGCCCATAACATTCGTGATATGTGTTAATGGGAGTGGCAAATTTAACATGCACAGGTAGCGCCCTCTGTCTTTTTTCTTTTGCAACCTGAGTTTGGACATTTTAGACCTCTACCAAAAATTTTTCTTCCTCCTGTGCGTGCAGCCATTAGGGCCCTTGGGTCTGGTTTTCACCATCCAGTATTCTTCTTTTGTTTATTGAGATGTGGGAACTGTATAATCTTTGTTTGGACATCTTCAGTGCTAAATATACTTTCTTTAGTCTTTCTTCCAGATATTTTTCTGTCTGTTATTTAATCTGAGAGTTCCTGAATGCTCAAAGCAATTGATTTCAAGTATTGTTATGCCAGTAAGGATGTGTAAAACCTAGTTTGAAATGACTTTCAACATTTGAATAAATCAAGAATATGAGTAATTTTTTTTGCATATTTCTGTCTAGTTTTCTGTTAAAACTGTAACCAAACGTTTTCATACACACAATTGACTATGTCTAAACAAAAATTTAGTTTTACAATCTAAATTGTCATAAGGAAAATGACAAAATAAAGGTAAGGCTGTGATGTAATGAGAAGAAGCTGACTTTGTTTCTTGTCGTGGGGCCATGTGAGGCGTCGCCACAATTTCTAAGGTTTCAACTTGTGTGTTTCTCGTATGCTTGGCGAGTGTGACATCTGGTGTACAACTGTTGGCAAGAGACAATACTACTTAGCATACTGGCTTGACTTTTGAGTACTTTATTAGTCATGTGTTTATATTTTCATAATGGGGGCCATTTTTATTTTATATTTTAGCATAATATGACATATTTGCGGAATTATTTTCCCGAACTTCATTAACCTTGGCACGCATATTATACTTAGTTCACTGGACTTTTGAGTACTTTGTTCATCCTTTGGTAATATTTTGAAAATGGATGGTAATAGTTTATCATTATGATATAAAAATATTAGAAAATTTTTATCCCAATTTTATCAGGTATGCATATAACTTATCTTTTGTATATTTTTTTTATTATGTGTGTAAATTAATATTATCATTTAATATTCCTGGATGTACTAAACAATTTTAACATTCAGGGTAAATTTGCACCTACTTTGATAAAAGTAGGCTTATCAGTCAGGTTAGTAACTTCTTGGTATTATGATAACTAACGAAAAATTCAAGCTCTTTACATGATTTAGAAACGTATCACACATTGACATATTTTTTTAAAGCGAAGAATGCAATCCAAAATGCAAGAAGCATTACACTACGTCTTTACGTCTTATGTTCGGTTTACGACGCAAACATGTAAGTACGAAACATAAGCATATAAAAATGAGAGTCTGTTTTCTTAGTACACAGTTTATTGTGACTCATATGTGCCACGTAGAGTTACGGTGCTGACGTGTAGATGTGCATGAAACTGTTATATTATGTTTCATGACATACGCATAAAGTTTTCAGCCAACAGGAAAGTTTGTAGAAAAGAAAAGAAAAACGTAAATACTTATTAATATTGGTCATATTTGCAATTAAATAATAATACACTAATAATGTTGCAACTAGCGTGTTGTTATGAAATTCTTCATTTGTACAATTTGTAGGCAATAGAGAATTGAGTTGCTTTAATACATGCAAGGTTAAGAAAATACGTTAACAGGTATATTTGATCCCTTTCTTTTATTAGTTTCTATGCAACAAAATTTTACAAGGAACATGTAAGGAAATAATTTGCTCTAAAAAATTTTAAGGCACTTGGGCAAAACAGTTTTAGAATATTGTAAGAATACACGTCATCACACATTTCACTATAGCCACAGGCAAAAAAAGTAAATAACAAATCAAGTATGGAAAATGAAGAAATATTATAATGCCTAAAAATCATATCAAATACGAGATATCAATTAGAAACATAAATATATAGTGGCCAACTTATAACACCTAAACCAAAATAACAAACAGCTGACAACACAACGGCCATTACGAACATTGACTAGACACACACTAGGCCGTCGTAAACCACAGCTCTTCGTCCTTACACTCATACTTGCTATTATGCTTACTGTCATCATGTACATGTTTGCATTGTAAACCTACCTTTAAACTTAGTTTATAAACAGTAATTTGGATTCTTGAGTGCATGTCTGCTACGTTGCTTACATTGCTTGCATATGCCGGCAAAAAGATGTCGCAATACAGAATTATGAATGAGTCAAATCTTTTAGCTTTGTATAGCTCTGAACAATACGGCCTTCAGAATGGTTTAAGATGGAGTGGTTTGGGTATGTATCAAAGCTGAAATGTACGAGCATGTGAAACTAGAGATCCGCAAAAAAAAATCCGCTGTTCAAATACACTGTGGGCACAACTGCCACATTTAAAACTCTGGGAATGACCCTACCGGATATTGAACTCAGACTTGTTACGGAACCAGAGAATTGCAGATAAGGTAAATGAGCTCTCTAACCCACAACCTGTACGTACAAAACTCTTCTAACTGCAAACTCATGGTTGGAGACTCAGGTAAGGAAATGGATGGAGTGGCTAGCCATCTTGATTGACACGTCGTTATCCCTGGAGGCTAATGGAACTGTGACATTATCCTCCTCTCCTCTCCCCCCCCCCCCAAACCAAACTTATCAAGAAGAGCTGTGCTATGATGTGGATGCATAACAAGTTATCTAACTACATTTAGCTTGTGTAAGCAAAATATATTTCTGTAATTTACTGAGTCAGAAACACATCAGAGTTAGCTCTGGGACTCTTCCTTAAGGCAACCTCTTAGCATTTGAAGGACAGGAATCTGTCTATGATGTTATTTTACAACTTCAGGTCAGCAAGTAGTATATCATTTAATTACATGCCTTTGCTGTCTCTGACTAAGTTGTTGAAAGAAACTCTAAGCCGGATGATATGACTATCAGGCATCAGAACTCTGTGATTAAACAGATAGAGGGCTGATGCATTCAAACTCTCAGATGGAACCAGGAACATGTGGCCTCACAACAGGTAGTCAGTATGACATAAAGGCATTACACAATTCTTCAAGTTGCTGATCATGAGATATGTTGCACTTCAAGTTATGGAACTGATGAAGTGCCCGCCTGCAAATTAACTCCTCCAAGGTCTGGACAATATTCTTTGAAGAGCAATGTGATACTATGTTGCCCTGCAGTATCCCTTGCATGAGTATTAGCAAACAGTTTCATACCATGCATGTCCTCTAGACGTAGTTTGGTATACGCGTAAAATTTTATTTCACAGAATTTTACAACTGTGATTAAAAGTGGGTAAACAAGTTAATACAGAGATGCAACTTAGGCCAGTATTTCTAAACAAAAAATTAGGGTCTACATAAGCACTACCATCTCAGGCGCCAGAAAAGCAACGGCAGAGACCCTACTCGCTGAGCGTATTCCTAGACGTGTTTGCGCTGTGTCCCAAAATGGTGTCAGTTAAGTCACTGCTTATTATTTGCCGGCCCACGTGAGACTAGAAACAAATGAAGTCATTATGAGTGCTGACGATTTAGCATGGCTATAACAAGAACACGTTCAACTTTGTACTTTTGAAACTTATTATTTAGCATTTGAATTTGTTTACAAAATAATTACAGTAACAAAGAGATAAAAATCACGGATTATAACGGTCACAATTAAAACATTCAATAACTGTTTCTTGTTAAAAGTTAAAACAGTAGGTAGAGTAGCTACGCGATCGCAGTGTTTCCATTCATATTTTTCTGCTGATTATGACCTGAAATGTTATATTAGCATATTATTCGGACACATGGAATTAAATTCAAAACATAATTCGCAATCACTCTTGAAATATAATATATTATTACGCCGCAACTAAATACTAAAAACTAAAGTATTGTCTTGGTAACAGTGGCACATAAATTAGGTCTCTCATCGTCTCAAACGCACTAAACAGACAAGTTTTTTCTTTTGTCACAGGCTATTACTTGATCATACTTCAAGCAATGGCTCTATCATTTCATGGAACACATATCTCTAGCAAAGTGAAATTCATGTTTCAGTCGAAAATTTGTTTGTATCCAGTAATTTCAGTTTGAAACAGTCTCTAATAACCTGGGTGTCGATGATACGTAAAGCTCACTTAACTTACATTTTTTTTTAAATATATGAAATAAAAAAGTGTTTTTGACAACCTTCGAAGGCTTCAGAATAACACTGATACAGCGCACGAGCTGTTTTAAAATATGTTGCCTGTCAACTGTCAATGTCTGAAATGTGCTTTTATTTTACAATATGTTGATAGTAAATATATCGCAGATGTTTAGTAGTTTCTAAAGAAACATGTTTTTTTTTTGTGATGCAAAATGTTTACTAATTACGATTTTTTTTGCATGATTAGGGCAATGTGGACAAATTAGAATGCCTATATTAATAATGTTTACACTGCGTTATTATTTTATATGCATCAAAATGAAAAGCGAAGATGCATTAGTAAATTTTAATTGAGTATAAATTGTTGTTACGAGCGTTAAACATTATCCCGGAAAATTGTTTAATTGTGTCATTTTAATATCTAAAAAACACAAAATAAGATATGTGCATCTGAACGTGACGACAAATTTTTATCGTTCTAGATAAAATATTTCTTATTTTAATGTTAGGGAAAAAAAAGTAAAAAATGTCTCACAGAACGTAATACATTCAAAAAAATTATTTTTATATATGTTTTGTATGTTATTTACAGCGAAAACAAATAGTTTGTACTCTTTACCAATAGTTGATTATAACATCGTAACGGTCGAATATCAAGTAATTTTAATGTGTAGAAACGATAATTCCTAAAACTTACCACTACTAATAATATTCTGTGCAATATAAACAAATTTAGATCAGCATGGATTCGAACCCTAATCATTTGCTTACTGACCGAGCGCCTTGCCACCTGAGCCAACTGCGCTGGTATCACTGTGGCGCAAAAGTTTTACACTAAAGCCTGCATTTAGCAAACTGTCTACAAAATATTAACTTTCTTATTAATTTATAGTTTTAAGTTTTTGAAAAGCTTGTAACTTATCACTTAACATTCTCGCCATCGTAAAGTTTTATTTTAAGTACCATTTTTTGTGTTTGCCGACTCTCGTATTGTTAAATATGATTTTCGGCAGGCAAGCGGTAATATACTGTTTACCAGTTTGTACAGGAATAATGTGCTACCCTCTCGGGACACAGAAGCGCAAGGGTTTTGTCCTATCTTGCAACCGTATTCCTAAACGTTCTGAAGGTATCGGATAAGTCACGGATTATTATTTGCCGTCCCGTGTGCGGTTATAAATAAATGAAGGCGACGGTGGGCAGTGCTTTTTTTTTATAGAACAAGTAGCAGTGACTTTCAACAGCTATTTAACAAAAATACGTTAATTTTTTACACTTAAAACGTAATGTATTGCATTTTAAATTGTTTCAAACCAGAAGAAATCATAAATACAGAAATATAGATTTAAATATTTATTATATATCTTTCAAAATTTAAGTATTAAAAATAAAGTTACAATCTCTTGTGAAAAGTAAAAAAAAGTAAGTTATTTTTTTTATAAATTGGTATCTACGTGGGCGTCTTTTGCGCGTTCGAGATCTACAGATGCGGAAGCAGTAAGTTCGAGAAAGCATGCACATCACTCATTACCCTAGCCTCTAGGCGCAAGTCTAACTGGCGTTCTGTCTTTTCGCAGAAACTCACCTCTACGAGACATAACTGTAATTTTGACGATAAAGTTGAGTTGTATACATCTGCACCCTATAGAAGATTTTGTAGCAAGATTTCAATGCTCGAAAAGCACCGCTAAAACACCCATTTTTGCCATTTTGGCCACTTTACAATATGCTTTAATGATTACTGTTGAACCAGAAATTGGCATACACACGTATAGTAATCTTTGAATAATATTCCTAAACAGACATCACTCATGTGCGTTGAGCAGTTTTCGAATAATCTGGTAACGGCCGAATCTCAGCGCACCTCTCGTAGGTCTGGAAAAACGGGTACCACAACGACGTGCACACATATGCAGGACCTCGAAGGCTTTTCTTCTTTTTCTTTAGGTCTACTTTCCATTGTCCGTTTGTGTATTTCTCAATTTCTCCTCCACATTAAAAAATCAAACATACGGAGCTAATGTAATCAAACTTGATAAAAATATAGTTCAGTAGACAAAGTCGATTAGAATTACATTAACTTAGTTCATATTTTCATAATGGCGGTCATTTAAAACGTTTTTTCTTCATGAGATAAACAAAACTAATTTTTTGAAGAGAGGCGTTGTTTACATTAGCCTATCAAAATGCTGGTAATGTATCTTAAGTTTTCTTGATCACATGTGTTATCTACACTAACCACGCATCTGGAAATCACCAAACTCGGTACATATGTTTGATATTAACGTATTTTTAATATATCATTTTCAGTTTTTAACACAGGATGATTCAGAAAATTTTTTATTAGTACCGCGTGGAGAAATTTATGAAAAGGTAAGTTGAAAATGTAATTTCAATGATTACGTGAAATGGGTAATAGTTTAAAATTGACTTAATATTTTTTATTCTTTTGATAAAATAGGCAATTTGGTCTTTAATTGTTTCAGCACTTGTTATATTGCTTTACATTTTAAGAAATAACATTTTGTAGTTATTTTCTGGTTAATATTACTACCACTATAATTCACTTTGCAGAAAATTTTAGGACATATTTTTGACAATTATTTCATAAGCTATAGCCTCATTAAAATAAAGATAATTTTCCCACATAACTTACAATGAAATTGTGTATTAAATGTAATTTGACGATTCAAAATTAATAATACTGAACATACTCTATTTCCCAAGATTTCATGTCATGAATTAATTAAATTTCTCCGATAACATCCATGCCGACTCAGTGAAAATGTAAAATTAAAAACTTAATTTTTCAAACTTTGGTTTAATTAGTTCAAATTGTTGTAGGTTCACTATGTTAGAAAATAGAATTACATGAAGAAACAAAGAAATATTTTATAACGTTTACATCTACATGATCAATGAGAAATTTTTTGGTTTATTTGCACCAAATTAAGGAAAGTAGTCTTATTAGTTCAGCTTGTACTTTCTCGATATATGTACATACTATTCGCAGAATAGTGTACAAGTGTGTTTACTTTAAAAATAAAACTGTAATTTTTAAATGTGATCACTTACCTTGAAATTTTCCTTACAAAATACCAAAAAAAAAAAACTACTAACTTAAGAGCAGCATTGGCACGTCTATTAAATATCCTATCGTCTCTATGCACAAGTCACAGAACCAGAGAGCAGATATTCTGTCGTTCAAACGATTTTTTGAGACTTTTACGAATATGTAATTTATTTTCATATATTTAACGAAATTTTGAATTACAATGGCACGAGAATGGAGATAATTTTACAAATTATTTATAACACGCTAGCTGTTTTGGAAACATCTCGTTACAGATTTACGATTTTTTTTTTTCGTAGGTGAATATATCGTGAACACATTTAATTATTTCTGAAACTTTTATTTAACATGACATAACGCAGATTAAATACGAGTTGTTTAGGAAAAAATATATAAACGACATTCGTTTTATTTTAGTTGTAAAAATTTTATTTCGGAAATTAATTTTAAAAATATGGGAATGTTTGTAAATAAAAACTTAGTCAGAACTTCTGAATGTTAGTTAAACGTATCGTATCTTACAAAAATGTGTTTAAATCAACAGTATACAACAGTTTTTAACAATTGTAATTGCATATTTTCTAAGTAGGCCGGTTTACAAAAGGTGCCTATTGATCGTACGTCCATTATTCATTCTATTTGCAAGCATTTAAAGAACAAAACAAGTCAAGCAATTATATTCCGTACACTAGACGTGGTATTCCTACATGTTGACTACAATTTACAAGGGGAAAAAATTTCTATTCATTAATGTTTCATTATACATTTGTCTTATTTGTATGTTTTTGAGTCAGTTTAATGCTTAGGAACTATATTAATGGAAATAAACATTAATTTCATTTTTACCTTATTGTGATACATAACTTACAAAAAAGTAAAAAAAAATTGGAGTGACTGGGATTCGAACCCAAATAAAATTATTACCGGGCCGACACCTTAACGTCTGAGCTATCCAATCATTTACAAAACGATGTCCAAAAAAATATACGTATACTGCAATGCTGTTAAAACCTCAAATTTGTTTATTTTGAATTAATTGGGCTTTTAAAATGCTAGTGGGTTATTATTTTGTATTCCTGCTGCCACAAAGTTTCATTTTCTGTATGATTCGAATGTTTTTGTTTTCTCTTTTATTATTAAAAACGATATTCGTCCAGCAAGCGGTAAAATACGTTGTAACGTGTGTAGCCGTCTGTAGGGCTAAGCGTACTGCGCATGCGTAGTTATATTAGGACAAGGAAAAGTCACAGATCAGTTCTGAATAAGCAATGTCCGAACCTAAACCCTTATACGAACATTTAGGAATACCGATAAGGCCTAGGCATGACATATGCTGCACCTAAACCCTTATACACACGTTTAGGAATACCGGCCTTAGAGACACTACAGTCAAAGGAATCTTTTCCCTGAGCACCCAGCCAAATAAGGTGTCAATGGCCACAGGTGAACTGTTGTCCTAAGTCAGTGTCCAGCAAAGCAGAAAATACAAAATAATAGTTCACCAATCCATCTGTCCACTGGGCTTGAAAAGGAGAATAGTAGATTAGACAACTGCAAATAAGAGTTTTTTATTCAACCTCTGATCGGCTGTAATAAAAAACGGAAATGAATTAGGAAATTATTTTAATGTCAAAAGAAACGTACTTCTTCACACTACTTTTCCACATAATCACCGTGCAGATTGAGGTATTTGTTGTACTGATGCACCAGCTTGCCGATAACCTCTGCAAATAATGATGCCTCCCGGCTATTCTAACAAGCTTTAACAGTGTTCTGCAGTTCATCATGGGTGTTGAAGCATCGTCCTCCAAGCCACTTTTTAAAAGTGGGGAAAAGGTGGAAGTCACTCTGCGCCAAATCCGGAGTGTAATGAGGGTATAGACAAGCTGGTTCATCGGTACGACAAATGCCTCAATCTGCACTGTGATTATGTGGAAAAATAGTGTAAAGATGTGCGTTTCTTGTGACATTAAAATAATTTCCTAATTCACTCCCGTTTTTTTACTACAGCAGATCGGAGATTTAAAAAAAAAACCTCGTTTATATATTTTTTTGGCCAGGACAAATGTCTTCATTTGTAGATGGGGGCTGCCTTTCCCATCGATGTTGAAACACAGTTGACCATATATTTAGCAACACGAACAGGTGACTGCAAATGTTCATAAATGGGTTACAAAGTAGTGCACCTAACCAGATCCAGTCTCCTCATAGAGATTTCCGTCATGAAGCTCGATTGACTGGCAAAGTTGAGAGGAGCTCGGACAGTATAGAGAACCATAATCAGCAGCAGGGGCATTGGCCAATGCTGTTGACAGAAGTACAATACAGGTTAAAGCAATTTCAGGAATCTACCAAGTTGTGCGAGGCTGATGAATCTAGGGAAACTACTTCTGTGCTTGCCTTTTTAGGTTTTACCTCTGTTTTACGCAAAGAAAATTTTATTGATTATGGTGCTATGCGACACAAACAGATCTTAGAGGGGCACTGATTGGACTGACATACACAACAAAAGCAGTTTAAGCAGTGCTGATTAGTTTTAGCTTCTTAGTGGTGTTCATCGGGTGATAGGCTGAGAAATACAGGTTGCTTCAAAAGGTTTCTCGCAGACTAGGCCCCTTCAGGTGCTATCAGTGACTGTGCTGCCAACAAAAAAAATGGTGATTCAGGTGACTTCAGAGTTTTGTTGTAACTGACCTTGATTTTGTTACCATTCACGTATGCAATCACAAATATGGTCTGTTTCATGTAACTTGTCTGTATTTTGACATTTCTCTTCTGATAACTGTGTCCGACAGTTCCATTGTTTGGGGCTTTAAACCTACCTGGCTTCCTGGAAAAGCACGGTTCCCGCAAACCTGAGTACAGACACGTTTCTCAGAAGTGAACTGTCAAAATACGGAACACTTACATGACACAGACTATAATGATGTGGATAGTCAATAACAGCTGTCCTATCGATAACTGATATCAGCGTTCCTGATTCTGTAACATTAAGTTCAAGATGTAGCACCATTGAAGCAGATGGTCCAGCATCACTCGTCCAGATTATTGATTACCAGTAAATATGCAGCCCATTTCTCGACTACTGATTCTTTCTTGAGTTGACTGGTAGTATTGACTAAACTCTACTAATACAAACAATAAAAACTAATTTTAGTAAATGCTGAACAAAGATTTAAGGCACATAATCAAAGAAAAAATTTTTACAGTTATACATGTCAACCACTGTAGCATTTCTTCACAAAACATTGTTTGCGATCTCTACACTGCTCATACAGATCTGTGAAACACTGAAACTTGTACAAACCACACAGCAGACTCGATGAGAGAGACTATGTGAAAAATGTCAGAGCTTTAACGTAAACATGAATAAAGATATGAATGATGAGCAAAAAACCAATCATATATAAAACGTCAAAGAAAGATGCTATCACACTTGATCCAGCACAGAAGGATCAAATGTTTTATTGAAAAACCAATTACCATGAGAGTGTGTCCGATTGCCATGATGGTTCCTATTCCGTTGACTAGTCTAGCAACGTCCACCAGGAGCGTTGAAAATTGGCTGTTTAAGTTCCAAATGGCAGCATAATAAATAATATTATTTCTTAAAATATTATATAGTACCAAAACATACAATATACACATTTCAAACACTACACACACACACACACAAATATACACATACACACACATATTTAAGGATAGAATTATTCACTTATTTACTAAAGGGAATAATTTAGCTATTTTGGTGAATTTAGTTGCAACAGGATAAATGGTATTTTAGATGTGTTCATGAAGAGGCATTAGTCAGATGAGTAACATCCTTTCATACTGATAAGTTACAGTATGCTGTGTTAAATGTTGCATATTCAGTGCTCTTATTTTTCCTTTTGCTATGTAAGAACTTCATGTTGGTATAGTCAGTGCTTACTTCTTTCGTTGTATATAAAACATGTCAGTATATTCTATGGTCATTTGTTTGATAATATATGAACTTCATGTAAGTACATCTAATGCTCATTTGTTATGTTGTGTAGATAACAAGCAAAACTGAGTGTGATACAAATTCGGTAACATGTAAGGCTAACTATAACCAGTTGAATAAAAACTTTGCAAAATGAGAAGGGATATACATATTAATTAATTCAAAGAGTTGAACTGAAAGGAAAGGCATATATTAACAACCAGACATATGTTGTAAACGTCAAAATTACTATGGAGTCATGCAGGTAACATGTTTCTTAACATTTTTCTTTAGTTAAAATTTTATAGCTATAGACAACCTGCTTAGTAACATTCTAAATACAATACATTTTATCTGATAAAAAAAGGTACGTCATAATACACTTTTTAAAAGTTGAAATCAAAAAACTAAATTTTGCAGTTAATAAACTGGATTACGTTGTTGTAAATGGGCTCTGAAATGATGTAGTGAAATGTTAATATTTGTTTTAGATGTTAAATAATAAATGCCGCAACATTTTATTAAACATAAAAAACAGAATATAAGGATCTATATATGTATTTACCAGCAATAACAAGCAAAATGTATTTCTCCAAGCATTGCTTAAAGAGTTGACAAAAATTGCTGGCCGAGAAATGCTAAAGAGTACAAAGAAATGTCTATCATTTAAATTTTATGTGATTTTTGAATGAGACTTCTATAGAAAGTGTAAGGAGGAGACAGTCGACATTATTACTGCTTGGTAAATATCTTAAAGACTCACAGAGTCAACAAACAACAGGGAGTCTACACAATAAATTTAATAATTATGTATGTGAATTGGGACCAGAAAACACATTAGTAAGCAAATTTGTACTAAGAAATCCATCAAATTTACATATTTTTACTGTTAATAAAACAATGACACAGGATTTTGCTACTCAATTGAAAAGACGTCCTTTAGTGCACAGCGAGCATACAATGATGTTTTAACACCACCTCCCTGAATTTAAATACTGTAATACAAAAAAAAAAAGAAAAACTGTATAAATCCATTACGAAATGTGGTGCAAGCAATACTATTTTATGGCAGATGGTATAAATTTGGCCACTCCTGGAGAGAAGATAATGGAGTGAATTGCCCCTGCAGACAACAAAGCTGTGACTTTGAGTAGCCTTTTTTCTCCTGGCCAACAGCTGGAATGGTTTAGCGAAGGTCTTGGGGTAAAGCAGCAGACACAGCTAGTTCATCAATAAAAAAGTAAATGCTTTATAAGAGAATTTTGACATTATTTTAAACACTCTACAGTTAAAGTTAAAAACATCAGCTAAAACAATAAATAAAATGGGTAATAATATTCTCACATACGTATGTCTCTCGCAACAAGAAAGAGCAAGCTAGGAAAAGGTAATGTAGGAAACTGTAATAACCTTAATCATTTTAGGAATTTCTTTTTTTAAGACTAAAATATGTTACAAACTAGCAGGTAATGTAATACATTAGAAAAGATGCTGAGTGAAGAGTAATGATGTTCGAATAGCCAGTTGATAGCATTTAAAATAGACCATTTAATGGAAAAATATTTAGCGGATTACTGAGTTACGACAAGAATACGGTTTTCAAGATGTGAAGAGATAAAAATTTTATTTCAGTGTACAACACTTAACTAAGATAAGGTACAAGAATATTGATATATAGTAATTTTTATTACTATGTTTGTTACAGGTGGTTGTTATACACATGGTTCAGTGAAGTGATTGACACAGTTTAAAGTTTTGCCTTTTGAATGTAAATATTATTGTTATTGTGATTAGGAGATTGTTGACTGGTATAAAATTATGATACAATTTAATGAAAATAAAATTTCTTGTGTAGCTTTAGTTGAAATAGGGTAATTTATTGGAAAACTCAAAGAGTATAAATACAAACTGCAATGCAATCATTTTGAGCAGACGCTCCAGTACAGTTACAAATATCTTTGTTAATGTTATGAGTATTAGCCTACATTGTAGAATGTCTTTGTTGTAATTGGGGGGGTTGTTTGTAATAATGGCACACAATGATTCTCATAAAAAGATAGAGGAAGGCAGGAAGAGATAAGGTAATAAAAATATAAGAAAAATTATAACTTTGAATGTTTTGAGAATTGCTGTTTAGATTAAAAATTAAAAGATAATGACAGTAAATAAGTTACATAAGAACAATGAGATTCAGTATGATACTAATATGAGCCTTAACATGTGTCTTCTTGTATACGAGCGAGTTACATTTTGTGGTTGCAGTACATTATCACTTCCGCATTGTAACTTTGTTTTGAGGGTGACATGAATATGATATGTATGCAGAAATATTGTAGCTTTGCACATGTAATTTTGTTTACTAGATCTAAAGCCTTGGACAAAAAACTAGAATATTTTTCCTCCAAGGAGTTGGAGAGTAGGTTTAAATAGCATTGCGAATAATGTTTGTTTATTGTTTTTGGAAGTTTAGAAAATATTTCATTGTTGAAGGAAAGTGTTGTGATGGTGTACTGTTGGAAACATAATCATAATTCTTACAGTATTACAGGTGACAATTTTATTTTGTGTGAACAAAGAGTTTTGCAGTCTCAGATAGTCCAAATTATGTATTAGAAATTTTTTTAGTTATGTATTTATGGCCTTTTGGCCAAGATGGAATCTGTTTCCTTTTCTGATATTTTTGGTGAATTCTGAGTATATTGGATGTTGCAAGTTTCCAGAAAGATCATAATGAACAAGGATCACACATAAAAGGGAATTCTATGAGGTGGTTGCAAGTTGGTTATTCTGCTAAGTTGAGTGCTGCCATAGGTGCGCATAGCCATGTTGTTTTGAGTGAATTGTCACATGACTGTTGACAATGGACACGCCGTGAGGGCTACAGCCCTAATCACGTATTTAAGTACTCGAGGAGTGGCAATTTAATGTACGTGGACAACAGTCATGGCCATAATTCTCTATTTGAACCTTGTGTTTTGGATAATCTAATCTTACAACAAAATTTATCTTACCTCTGCATGTGTGGCCATATGGCTGTACGACAGAAATACATCTATCCTTTTTTAAGTTCCACCACATTGTTTTGACCATACTATTTCAAGACTTTCAATGCCAAATGTAGATTGCCACTATGTAAATTTTTGACATATTTTTATTCTAGGTTGGAGCTTTGAAATGTCACTGACTCTGCTGTGGTAAGGTGGAGGTCTGGTAATTTTGCAAAGAGAACTCTTTGTACCAGGCTCGCTGACTATTTGTAGGAAGTGATCTGATTTCCACCGGGCTGTCGCCTCTCCTAGCAAGATTAACAGTTATTTGCCTAGCAACAAGGCAACAAATTGTGAAATTCAGTGCCTGGGTGTTGGCCACACCGGGGTTACTAGCCACAGCTTTGTTGACTCTGCAGCTGGGTTCGCGGCAACAGCATCATCAGATGCCATTTTTGGGAAGGTTGATCATGGCCTACTGCCGGTGTAAGGCGTGTTTTTGGGACAGAAGGCCTGACGGGAACCTCGGGAATAATAAGATGTAGATTCTGGTCTGAGTCGAACTGCCTCCCAAGGACTATGATGCTGGTAGTGTGCTCAATTAGTGAGAATTTAGTGAAATTGTAATGTCTGTGTCAGCAGGAAGCCTGGGTCCAAGACTTCAGCAATGCAGGAGATAAGATGCCAATGGCCGTCACTTGGAGTGAATCAACGCCAAAATCTTTAAGTAAACCACCTGTAGAGGTCTTAATAATAATTTATGTTAAATTGGAATAGTTTTTTACTAGGGCAGATTGTAAAAGCTTAAGTTAACGGTAAAGGTAAATGAACTGTACTGTTAAATTAAATTGTAAAGTTAATGGAAAAGTTAATGCAAAATATTAAATTAAGTTAGCTGTGATAAATTAACTCTAAAGAAATCACAAGTTATTTGGCAATTGTTAGTGCGAGTCACAGTACGAGCAACCACAAACCTGAGAAAAATGTAATTTGAAACAGAAAAATTAATGCAATAACGTTTTCTTTTTTTTTTACTTTGCAATTCAAAATCATAAGTGTTGGTAATTTTAATAACCTTAAGTTGTTCGTTTATAACAACTTTTAATAATGTTTTATTCTTTCTTGTTGCAAATGAGGCATCATTCATATTTGTCTGCTTAAATTTTCTACGAAAACGTTTGTACGTTATTATTTTCATTCAATAAATTATAGTCATTTTTAATGAAGTTGCAGGTGTTAAAAATTTTATTTACAGTAAGTGTATCATTTCTGACCCCAGCTTTTAAAATTTTCCAGTTTGGTGTTAAATGGTCCAATAATTATTTATTATATCAGGAAAATACAGACTCATTACTGAGTTCTTAAACCTTGCGATCCTTGTGTTATCTCTCACATTTAGCATATAAGCGAGTTGCCTATAGTATTTTTCTTTTGCCCCTTGAAGTTATGCAATTTTATATTATTAAAATCTCATTTTACTCCAGCACTATGTTTCCCATATATCATCCATGACAATATGTGGGAGACTGCAAGCCACTATTATTTTTATTAATGGTGAGTGTGGTGAAAAGAGAAGAACCAAAAAAAAAATGTTTTTGCAGAACTCGTTGCCTGTATCGTTTTTGGACTGCAATCTCCCACTTTAATTGTTTGAACTGCTGCACCCTGTACTCAAGCACAAAAATTCTTACACTACTACTTACAAACTTTTGGTATAACTGTCTGCCTTTCATAGGGCCGTGGTGGCCGAATGGTCAGACCAATTGCCTCCTATGAAGGCGATCGAGGCTCGAATCCAAGTGGGGTCAGTTTCCAGATTTTAGCATACGGGAATCATGCCAGATGATGATGTTGGCCGGTGGGTTTTCTCTGGGATCTCCCATTTCCCCCACCCTTTCATTTAGGCGCTGCTCCATATTCACCTAGTACCACTTTTCACCAGCGCAGAAGGCCTCGATGTTAAGCGATGACCGAAATTTCTCACTCACTCACTCACTCTGTCACACACAATATGAAAACAGCTGAAGTAGGTTTATTTTTAAAATCCCAAAAGGAAGGCAAATAAAGAGCCTGCACTAAAGATCTATATGTTCAATGCTGACCAACATCTTTTCACTCCCTCATTAACTTTCTTCTTTTATACTAAAGTTTTTGTTAAATATTTTTTTTAACAACTTTTGAGTGAAATTTACAGCTGGATTATATCAAATGTTTAATCAAAACAACCACATCAGTTCTAATAACAATAGTACAAGATGTAAGACATAATTTCATTTAAACAGAAAACCATATGCACTACATCAATTAACAAAAATACTAAACTAAATATATCTCATAAAATAAATGTGATTAATACATACCCAAAAACTTGAAGAGACTAGAAACCACCAATATTATTTCACTAATAATATTCAAATTGTAAGGTTTGAAACGACTCTCAAACCGATGTTTGTATGTTTCCAACACATTCAGCATCTCGTGTAGCTGAAAATGATTTGAAACAATCATTAAATTACTACATGTGCTAAACCAAATACAGGCAGGTGCAGAGTTGCATCAGGCTAGACTTATGCAGATTTACAGTTACATAATTATTTGACCAAGATACGACATACGCAGGATTAGATGGCCACTGATAAGAAAACAACTCATATGGCACAAGTGTGACGCTCGCCATGTGATGCTCGCCATGTTGACTCCCTGTCTTTCTCCTCTGCATTTTGTTGATCACAGCAGCTGCAGACAGCAGTATCCCTTCTTATCTGGTGTGAAGTGTAAGTGCTAGTTGGATCTAGATGGGAGGCGGGGAAGGTAGCCTACCACAGGTGCCAGGTTAGAAAGGCCACCGGTGGAATGGAAAATTTTTATGTAATAATTCTTGCCCAGGGAGTAGGAAAGCCGAGATCCTTCCCTACATACTGTTTACAACCACAGTATCATCTCTGTAGATACTGTTTGTTCACTTGTAAAGTGTAATAGGAGTGAAGGATGAATGTTCAAAACAGACAATAACATGAAGATTGCTTAGGTAAGTAAGCTGGGGAAAAAGACGTGGACAGTCGTGATATATATATAGTTTCTTTTTTCAAGAAAATATATTACACAGCTTCAACGAAAAAGTCAATTAAAAACATTTTGTTTGTTTCTTGATTAGCCAAAACCATAGCATTTACTGTCTTGCGAACTGAATATAGTGAAAATTATTTTTAACAAAACTGTCACACAGGTTTATGATAGCTTCTCTTGTTTAGTCCTAAAAAGTAATTTATAGCGAAAACAGTCAAAAGAGCAAAGCACCAAGTGGTTTGAAATTTAAGAAGCATGAGAATCTTCATAACCAGATCACAGACAAGGTTACAAGTGCAGATGCAGACATTGCAAGTTAAATTCCTGAAACTCCTACCAGAAATAATTGAGGAGGTAAATTTTTGCCTTTGCAAATATTTAAAGTCTATGAAACTGCTATGTTTTAGAAGTGGATGCCAGAATGTTAATTTATTCCAAAGCAAGAAAAATATATGCCTGGATTCAAGATCGCAAAAGATTATATCATTGTTATGGTTGGTTTTGATTCATCCAGAAACTTGAAACTTAAACCAGTTGAAGTTTATCATTCCCAGAACCTCTTGACGATTACGAAAATTGGCCTGAGTAAGCTGCAAGTAATCTGGAAATATAACACCAAGGCCTGGGTTAAACGTGCACTGTTTGGAAATTGGTTCAACAATAATTTTGTTCTTGAGACACAGGAATATGGTGCAAAGAACGAAATCCCATCTAGAGTTCTACTTCCCTTGGATATTGCACCTGGTCACCCAGAAGAATTAAGACTACTTTCATCCTAAAACACGCAGGTTAATTAGTGAACATACATTACACAAGAATTTCTATTTTTTTAGTTACAGAACAATGCACCCAGTTCAACTATATCTTGAATTTGGCAGAGTAATTTACTTTATGCTTGCTTAGTACTCATGCCTAATGTGGAACACTGATAACTTCCTCAACAAACGTTACGAATCAGCCGAGATGTGATTAGTACTGGTGACTAGCACTGGTCAGGCACAACCATCATACATGCTATGCCTAGTGTGTGTCAGCTTGTGCGAGCGCCGCGGCAGATAAGCCACACACAATGTTTCCAAGTCTCCCGCCAGTCGACTTGGCCCACGTGCAAATTGTGGCTTGGTTGTCATGCGCATCCCGCATTTGATAGAATTAATACTATTGAAAAACATAGCAGCGTAAGAAGGGTGTTTCAGTATTATTTTTGCTGTACATATTTTATTTATCACCTTTAGGTCCTTCAGACTCGTTTCCTCTAAAAACTACACTAAAAATACCGTACTAGTAGTTTTTTTTTATGTTACATTCAGTTACAGTACATATGATAGAGTTACGAAAAATTGATTATGTAATAGACTCAAGAACGTAACCTTTACGTTAACTCGGCGCCTTACTGTAATCTTAAAATTTCTTGTTACAGATACTTAAAATTTACTTCGGTTTAATGTTACCGACACATCTATTTCCAGCATTTGTCAAAATTACACACTTATAAATATAGATTAATGACTTACCTTAAACTCTGACCAAACATGCCTGAGGATTTAACTCTTTTTTTGTGGGGAAGCGGGGTTAAAAATATGAAATCTGGTTTAACGAAACATTGATTTAGAGTAAACATTTTCAGCCCCAAGGCTTTTTTGTTAAATTGGGCTGTTTCTGTATGATTTACATAGCTAATTACACACTATCATTTATGCACACATTTTCAGAAAAATTATGAACACTAAAAAAAAATTATCATTAAAGCTGTCATCATACAATTAAATGGAACTGATGTGGGGTGGTGCTTTTCTTACTCTCTTTAAAAAAAATTGAGAAATATAGTCAAACAGTAAGTCTATACCACTCTAAAAAATACTCTGACTATCCTTCTATGTATGTCCTTAAAATAAGAACACAAACAACACAAAGAATGCTACGCCTCAGAGAATACACAAACACATATTATAAGTTTTCACTAATTATGTTAGTTATTGATTAATTATTCAGAAATATAGAAGTCATATGCCTTGGACATATTATTCCTATACTTTGCACACATTGGTTTCGCCACACTATAAGTACTGACCACATGTCTGTATTCATATATCTACAAATGCTTTCACATGACCCCTTACTGAACGGTTAAAGTCCCAAAATACTTCAACAAACAAGCACCACCAGTACAGCAGTTATGTTTCACCTATACAATAGAAAATAATACAGTTACTATCATTGATGTGACAGATGGAGTACTTTTTACATGCCACTCAAGTGCACAGATAAAGGCTGTCACCAGACGGGTAGAAGGAAAACTCTCATCCCAAGCTGCGTCTAAAGATGTTTTGATGTTAGGTGGTACAATTTCTCAGCTGAGCATAAATTTGGGTACATGCCAATCCGAGCAGTGTACCAAGTGCACTAGGGGATGAGTAATGTTTGCATAAGCATCTGCACACACTGTGAATGTTCTCTCATACAACTAGCTAAAATTTCTATTTTTTACTCTTTCTAGGTCTGCTTAGTTGAGGTGCTAGTAGGTTCTATTCATATGTAATAGGACGGAGACTTTTTATTATTCAAAATGGAAAAAAAATTTATCATCCAAAAGTATGTGAAAATCACAAAATTTTTACATTATTTCACATCCAACTACAGTCAATAAATTTACAAAAAAAATGGCAAAAAATATTGCTGAACCAGAAAATCTATGAAAGAAATAGAAAAATAAAACCAACGGCTGCAGTGAAACATTTTATCACAAGAAGTAACCACCGATTTTTTATCACAAAAAACAGCAACGTGTTTCCCAATACCTCGACCAAACCAACTATAAAACTTCATTTCTCGCAATTGTAGAACTAGCCGAAAGAATGTGATGCAAGCAGTTTTTCAACCCATGAAACAAGCGAAACATTTAGATTTCTTATACAACGTAAAACAGTAATTTTCTTTTTCCAAATTTTTCCTTATAAACAGAGACATAAATTAACACTACTGACAACAACAAATCTCTTCAAAACAATCTGAGATACAAAAGAAAACAATCTAATACATCAAACTGAGATGTAACCAATGTTTGGAATGTAATCTAAATTAAAGGAAATATTTTTACAAAAGTACGAGAGAAACAAATTATTATTATAAGCCATCATGCGAACAAAAACCTTTAATTACTAAAAAACATAAACATAATATAATATAATAGTTAAATGTGGAACATGTAAACAAGAATATAAATAAAAAAACATAAAAAGTCATGAAAAACGTAGCAAGTACTTCCACTATAAGAAAAAAAATTTCAGAAAATAATTAAAAAAAAAAAAATTAAAAGATAAATCAAACATGAAAAGGTTATGGTAAAATGTGAAAATCTACCCATAGAATAAAATTGTACAGAAAAAATCATGAACGAAGTAATAATTATTTAAAAGCAGCAAATAAAATAAACAAACTTGAAGATAAATATGACGATTATAAAATACAGTATAAGGAAGAGACTCATTGTTTGAAAATAGATTGATAACTTACAGTATTATGCCTATACACAATATAATAGATCCAACAGCATTCATTAATGGTATAAAACAAATTATAACACATGAAACAAAAGAAAAACTACAGAAAAATAATTTAGAAGTAAATTTACATTTTGCTGCTCAATATAAAAGAGAACTTAATAATGAAGAATACCAAAGTACAGCATTTAAAACTAAAAATGAAACTATTTTAAACACAGCTGATTTAGATGAATATTATGTAAGCAGTATTTCAAAATGTTTTATGAAAGCAGTATTTCAAAATGTTAACAGAAATGTGAGAATTTGAAGCAAAAGGATCCTAAAGAGTACTAAATAAAATACTCAAATTAGAATTAAGAATAAATACATACTAACAATTAATAAGGATATTATGTCGTCTTCCACAAAAAATTAAAGATAAACATGCAGTTATAAATGTTCAAAATAATGATCAAAAATGTTTCTTATGGTCAATTTTATCAGCAATTTATACAGCAAAAATTCATCCTGAAAGATTTTAACATTATAAACATAATAAAGACAAAATTATTGATGTATTAAATGATTTAGAATTCCCAATGCAATTATATAAAAATCAACTATTTCAAAAAATAACTAATATTTAAATTAACTTTTACACGTATAAAGAAAAAAGAAAGAAAAGTAAAAATATCTTGTTCATTAACTATTATGAAATACAAAACAGACAAACATGTTAATTTATTATATATTAAAAATTAAAGTAATGATAATTATTGTTGGATAAACAATCTTTCCCTTGATTGTTGAATCACAACTTTCAAAAAATCATAGAAAAATAACATTGTGATAGATGTCTACAACATTTTTATTGTGAAGATAAATCAAATGAACATGACAATTATTGTAAAAATCACGATGACGTGAGTAGAACCACAGACTGAAAAAACAATAAACTAAAATTTTAGAATAACCAAAATTTGTTGAGTTTTCCATTTGTTATATATGCAGATTATGAAAGCTTATTAAAAAAAATTATACTTGTCAACCAAATCCTGATAGTTCATATAAAAGCATTATCAAGAAAAACATAAACCAATTAGCTTTCGTTTTTATATAAAATATGAAAATAACAATTACAAACCTTCAGTATATTATCAAGGAAAAATGCCCCTAGCATTTAAAAAAAAATGTTAATTAAAGAATCAAAAATATTTTTAAAATATATAAAAAAGTAATACCAATAACCCCACTAACTAATGAACAAAATAAATATTTTGCAGTAAAAATTGTCATATTCTAGAAAAATTATTATATACCACTAAAGATGGCGAAATAGTACAAAAATCAGTAGCAAATCACGACCATTTAACTGGTAAATATCGTGGAGCAGCACATAAAAATTGTAATTTAAATTATCAAAATACAAATTTAGTTCCCGTACATGTACATAATTTATCTGGATATGATGCACATTTATTTATAAAAGATAACAGAAAATGAAAATAGAATTGATTTCATACTAACTAATAATGAATAATATTATTCATTCACTAAATAATTAAACAACAGAGAAAAATAAAGTATTATTGATCATTGCCTTTTGTTTAGATTCATTATCTAAAAATCTTACTAAAGAACTATTTCGAGAAACATCTAAATATTATGAAGCTGAACAACTTGATTTAGTTATGAAAAAAGGAATTTATCCCTATGATTTGACTGGGGTGTTAAGAAAGGTAAAGTGTCAAAGTTTCATAAGTACTGGTCTGGACCTCATAGAGTATTGTGTAAGTTAGGTAAAACTACGTAAGAGATTGAGTTAGATAAACGTAAAGTAAATGTACACAGCGATAGATTAAAATTGTCGAAGGGAGACTCGGGACAAGGTAACCCGATAGCTGTGGAAAACAATGCAGAGTTTAGAAAATTAAATCCGCGGATAGCAAGGAAAATAAGTAAAACAAAGGATAATATAAAACACAGTACTGTAAACAATGAAAATGTGCATAGTAATGATGTCGAAGGGGGTGAATTGCAGAGCGGTTCAGATGATGATTCTGATGATAGTGGTAGGTATCCCACGTCACGCCCCATTCTAAATGACACAAATGAGATAGACGATGTTAATGAGATAAATTATATAAGTGAGATAGGTGAAGTAGAAGAAATAGTTGCAGAAAGTCCTTGTGAAAATAGCCTTCAGAGAGATAGTGATGACCAGGAAAATGATGATAATAATGTTGTAGACGACGAGTGGGAACCGTCGAGATATCATAGGGCAAGGGTCCAATCTACAATTGATGAGAGATATAAATTGTGTTTGCGTTCCAATGCGAGAAATAAAACAGGCGAAATGACTGACGAAATCGAGAGTAATGATGAGTAACAAATAAATTAGTGATGAGTGTCAAATATTCTGTCATGTTAGAAATGTCACTGTGACAATGTTATGTTGAGAAATTAGCGAGAGAAATAAAGACTTAGAACCAGGAAATTGGTTTGCATTGCAGATCACACCCTAGGAACTGGCATAATACTGGTGCAAGAAAACGATGTGCTGTTGACGGGAGACAAGTGGACGATTGTGCTAGACCTACTCATCCGAGAGTTAGAAAGCTTATTGTCAACAATTAAGTCGAGAGTAAATTACGTTGAGAAATTAGTACATGAACGTTATGAGAATCTTACAGGGATATATCACAAAGCCCCAGTCCTTGATAAAATGATTGACGATCTAGAAGGAGAAGTTTCTGAATTATTGATGATATTGCCGAAGGCAGATAAAAGAGTTAAGAGA
>PNEQ01107759.1:0-17371 GCA_003012365.1 Medauroidea extradentata | reverse complement strand
TGGGGCCATCGGGTGTAAGCTGACTCCTGATTGGCCCAAAAGGAACCGAAGCTTGCTGGCCAAGTGACTGGGGGTTTTTGGTGAAAATCAGGAGGAGAAGCGAGCCGGTGTCGGTTTGGGACGGACGTTGTCAAGCGAGGAGGTCGTCGGCGAATTGCGGCGACGGTAGGGCAGAGTGCCACCGTCAGGCGTCGAAGCTAGGCGTCGAGACGCTCAGTATTGTGGGCCGAGGCGCCATCATTGTCGTTGTTTCGGGCGTCGGGACGCCATTAAGTGTTCATCGAGTCACGAAGTACGTCGGGCCGAGACACCTCTGGGTAGTAAGTGGAGAGAGACAGTGATTGCATGGCATTTAATATTCCAGTTAGTTCCCGGGGCTCTGTGCGCGCGACCGTATTGCTTAAGAGCCATACCGACAAATCGACATAAGTATCTGTCCGCCCCGAGAGGACAGCAACGACGTGCTACCCGGACAAAAAGACTTGCAACTCTTTCATTATCTAGTAACGTAGTATCCAGAACTTGCACACAGCAACAATAGACGACTCAACACCCGGAGAAACAGTTAATAAATAAATATATATTAAAAAATAAAACAAAACGGACGTCGTAACCCACAACAGTAATCGCACCACTACAAAAATGACCGTGGGAATTCGACAGCAGTACTGTGATTGTGGCACTCACTGTTGTAATAACAACAGCAACTTCACAATGCAATTGAGCATTTGCCTGGTTGCAAGCTGTAACCTCATCCTCGATCACCTACCAATAGTTTCCTAAACTTTCCAAACCCCCCACCCCCTCATCAAACCAACCGACTTCTACAAAAGAATATTTCACTGCCTCACCGACCTTCTAAGCTCTGTTCTGCTTCTCATCACCTGAATCTTCTCTCTACTGTTCCCTCTTCCTCTATTATCTACTTTAGTTAATTTACCCCAGCCTCTCTTGGCATTCACAATTCGTGTATAAGAGCCCCGTTTTTTACGGGAAAAAAACATTCTATAATGTGGAAGCCAGTTACACATGATGTAATCCGAATTATAAAATAATTTTTCGTCAATTGAACAATTAGTATGTACTACTGTAAATTTAGTCAGCCAAATTTTAACTATATTACGACTAATATAATAAACACACTTTTTAAATAAAGACATTTTTATTTTCAAAAACAAAATTCTGCCTTTTACTGACACTCTCATGTCAACAAATATGGCTGCTGCCATGTTCCAGCTTTAGTTGTAGGAATAGTATCCAAAACAAATTAGAATACTAGATTTTAAGGTTGGATTTGTGGTATTACCTGTTCATTTAATTTGCTCCATTCAGTAGCGTATTTGTTTGTGAATACTGCTATTATTAACTGCATTCCGCGGTCACATTAGTGTGTGGAAACTTATCGAGCATCTGTGGCCATGTATCCAACAATCTATGATAATATGATGCCAATGAAATTTTAAAAGCATGATTTTTATATTATAAGGAAGTAACAGTTGCTGATTCTGCTGTTATTTTACAGGTTCGAATGTTTTGTTATTTGTGGAAATTTAATTGTAAATTGAATACATTGTTTTCAAGTACTGTATGTACTTATTTGACTGTTTGTTCACAACAAACATGGATTTTGAGGTTACGTATGATATTTTTTGGGTTTGAACTCCAAGCTTATGTCCATCGTATTCCAGCGTGCATAATTTTTTTTAGTGGTCCACTATACATATACAGCACAAGAATTTTTTTCTCACTGGTGTATAAACTGATATTTAATTTTTATAATTTTAGAAGTTCAAATTTATGACGACTGTTATATTTGCAAAAATATGGTCTGTCCATACTCCTAACGTTCTTCCTCTTAAACCTAACAATCTTTCTCATGTTTATTTTTATTTAGCTCTCTTCCGTCCACAGTTGTATCCTGTCAATGTCATCCTGTTACTTGTTCCCTCCACTTACCTCGGTATGTAAATAAAGTCGCAGGAAACAAGTCTTTATTTTGCCTCTCACCACCACCATCGTGTAATTTGCCATTATCTTAAACAACAAGGGCCCGTGAATGCTTCCCTGAGGCACCCCAGATGTAACCTCTCTCACTTGCAATAAAGAATATCTCACTTTTACTCTCTTGTCTCCGCTCTTTGAGGAAGTCTCTTTCCTATCCATCTCACTACAACTTTGTCTACAAGGTATTCAACAACTTTTCCTTAGTAACACCCCGTGTGGTACCTTATCAAATGCTTCCTCGAAGTCACTGTAATGCGCTTGATGCTCATGGAGTCCCAGATCGGAAGTTGCTATGTACCGTATTTACCTGAATGCAAGACGAGAGGTTTTTCCTCCTGGCAAGGGTCAAAAAACCGAATTCGTCTTGCATTCGAAAATTTAATTTTTTGAAAGTAGTTTTGACACTCGTTTTCAGTTTAATGAACTGCAAGATGATGGTTACACGTGTCATATAAGTAACTGATAACATTTCAATCATATTAATATATAAATAAATATAAATCGCATGTCACTACAATTTCACGCAAAGTTGTACACAAACGGCGATAGGCGATGCTTGGTTTTGTTAAAACACGCCATAGATAACATACTACGAAGAACCTTAGAGCATGGATAACTAGAGATAGCTTGGTGCCTTTGTTGTGAAACCTACATCTAGCGATATGCAAAATATACGAAAACTGCTACAAAGTGATTAATTCTGCGTTATCCCTTTGTAAAGACCTTGAGAAATGATATTTATTGACTGTTTAATCTTTTACAATTAATACACAGCATATTTAGTTTTATTCATTCTTTAAATTACTGGAAAACGAAAATGCCAAGACAATGTAAACAGAACATGTAAACATGCTCTTATTTTACACAAAAATGAACGAGAATAGATGGATACTGGTAATATGTGACAGCGAATCATTCTGCATATGCTATTTTTAATGTGAGTGATATTTAAATACAATATACTGTACTCACCGCTATGTAGTAATAAATATTAAACTTGTTTCACTCGGTGCCCATCAACAGCTGATTACATCTAGGAATCACTTCACAGCATGGAAAGGGATAGGCAATTAGCTCTCTAGTTGTTATCTATGCTCTAAGCGAAGAACGAAAGACGTAACACCTAGACAAATACGACAGGGCACTTTCTTCAAATTGATTTTCTTAGTAGTACTTATTTTCTCCACTACATTGTGTACAGTGCAACAACTTGTAACTCAAAGTGTTACGTAACATACTGCAAAGTACATTACGGTAATCTATGGTAAGGAAATGTTTTTTTTATGCTGCTGTTTGTAAACAAATGATTTACTTGTGAACTTTCAAAATATAGAAAGAAATGTAAGTACACTAAACATTGTTTTCATGTGATGTGCTAAAATATTTTATAGCCGTTTATATTTTTCCAGAATAGTATAGGTTAAAAACTAGGGGTCGTCTTGCATTCGGGTAAATACAGTACTTTAAAATATACATACTATGTTAATGGAACATGGGATAGCCCATACATTTATAAATTACATTACTAGGAAAAAGTAGGCTAATTATCTTATATTCAGGTCATCGCAGTATACGGTTTATACACTCTAATATACTGAATTTTTCTCTACTTTAAAATTGACAGATGCACAGTGTGCCACAGCATCCATCACCATACCAACTTCAAACTTGAGTGTCAACACAAACTCAAACTATTTTTAGGTTTGATTCAAGTGATAACATTCGAAAGTTCAAACCCCCCCCCCCCTAATGTTTGGTTCACCCTTAGCTCTCTGCATTATCAAAATTTACTTGGTTATAAGGGGATGTTAAAGATATCAGTTGAACTGAACTAAAGTAATTAAAAGTTTAAAACTTAATCATAGTAGTATTTAAGCGAAACTTGTTTAATGTTTGCTCAGTGACCTAACTAAAACTCTAGTGTGTACATATTTTGATGCAATTAATTTTTTTTTTCTAAGTGAACAATAGATAGCTTGAATTAAAGGATTTCAGTGCAAGAAATGAATCCTAGATAAATTTAATTATGAGATATGTGTTAGAATGTATTTATTACTTTTTACGTACATTGATAATTGTTTTGTCGTGTGGAGGGGGAAGAGAGAGAGAGTGCAGGAGAGGAATGTTGGGTTAATTGCAGGCCCAAGCAAGAAGCTAGGGAAGGCTGCGGCCGCCAAGTCGGCTCTCACCAAGCTATACAACATGAACTTCACTCCGTTCTCCAGTCCTTTCCCGAGCCCCTTCGCCAGCCCACTGACACCTCTGAGGTCCATGACCTCGCAGGACCTTGTAGTCTTGCCGCAGATCCTCGCCGACCAGATTGCCAGGTACTGCACTCTGCTTCTCCTTATCGTCAACGCGTCACTTCTACATTTTGCACATGTGAGAATCATGACAGACGTTGCAGTTGGTTGGCTGGTTATCACAGGGTATCTCATGTTTGCCCCATCCCTTCTTTATGGCACTGCTCAGTACATACATATGTACTGTGCCTACATCATGTTGTGAGGCGGACCACCCACCACTTAGGCCTTTATTATTTCCTTTATTTTTATTATTATTGTTGTGTTTATTTTACTTGGGGTAATTTATTGAAATTGTTGTGATCTGGTATTTGGTTTTATCATCTTCAGGTGAAAAGTTCAGAAAGGTAATGTTTGGTCTTAACCTGTATCAGTATTAAATTATTCCATTTTATATTTAATTTACTGAATTTATGTTACCTTATGTTTTTGAATTTTTAATTTACTACTATCATTTACAGCATTTTTCATTAGAAATAATTGTACTTTAACTTCAGGCTGGGTGTATTGTTGGCAAGTTTAGTGTAATAGCACAGGGATTGTCTACCCAGTTCTTGGAATAGCTACATTTTGACTCTAACCATTTTTATACTGCTATTACATTTCACTGGAGCGCACGAGCGTATCCGCAGGTTGTGTGCAGGTGAAACAGTGATATGTTTTGCAGGGGCCGGTGTGGGCCTATCAAAAGACACTACGTTTAAAATTATTCAAATTTATGTTGTAATTCAAAGTATAATCATGTTTCAGAAAGAAATTATTTTGTTTCTGATGTGGTTTGTGTGTGTAAAGATTGTAATTTTTCATCAGATTTAACTTAGTTTTAGTTTAGTAACAGTTTTTTGCTAAGTGTGGGGAGTGGCCGCTATGCGCACTGGCAGGGAGAACCAGCGAATGTTGGCGTTGGGCGGCCATTCTGTGTCGAGTTGCGCTAGTGGAGAGACACTGTCGGATTCTATGTGCGATTGCAGAGAGTTGCAAATTTTTGTGCTCAATCGCAGGTGAGGAGTAGTAACCGTGAGAATGTTGAGATGGAGAAGGGTACGGTAAAGGTTGGGAAAGTTAGGGAGTGTGGAATAATGACTTCTAAGGACATATAGTAGTGCGTCTTTGGGATGTGCATTCATTTCAATATTTTTGGCATTTGTAGTTGATGCTTTTTCTTTCAATTTTGTTTGGGACTAGCCACTATGGCTGGAGAGTGAGCGCGCAGTTATCTTTCAGTTGAATTAAAGCAATCAGATTTTCGCGAGTTCGCTGCGCTGATCGGCAACAAAATGTAAATTGTTGTGTACTAAACTACCGAATAAACCCCATAAAACATTTTGCTGGCTTTTCACTGTAACTATCACTAACTCACGTGCCATAAACCCTTTTTAAATTACTGCATCTGGGGCTGACGAAGCATAGTGAAGGTCAGCAGTGTGGCGTGGCCAGGAAGTGCACATGACGCGCTACATGTAAAATGGTGCAGTAACCAGGATGGTTGTATAGTGGTGAAGTACTTCTGCCGACACGTTACAATGTCACCCCTCAGTAGCTCTGAAGACAGATGTTAAAGTGCTGACCAAAATATCTTCGCTTCTATAAGAAGCATTTTTTAGCATTCATTGTCTTTCCTTGTCAAGATGGCTGCAAGTGGCTGAACTTGGTGTGAACACACTCATTTTAATATTGAAACTGTTTCTCTACCAGCCATTTCCGACCAATACTTAAATTTTCATGTGGCTTTTGTTTAATCATATTATTTTATTACAATAGTTGTCTTTGTGTATTTTAACTGTATTTCAGCGATTGTAGCCCATAAAAATGAAACTTTTAACATCACTGATAATAGGTAAGTAGTGAACGTTAACAGCCATAATTTAAAACTCATTCAGCAGTTAACATCAGAAAATTTGTCGACACAAACACATTATATATTGCATTTAATTCAGGTAGGGACTTTGTGAAAATAAGTTGCTTTGATGACAAGTTAAGATTTTTCCTATTTTAATTACTATAAAATATAGATAGGAGTGTACAAGTACTTACAGAGCTGTTCCAGTACAGCTTTGTAAGTACTTGTACACTCCTGTCTTCATTTTATAGTAATTAGTAGCCTTTTCCTGCCTTTATACATTTTAGTTTTTCCTATTTTACTTAGGTATGTCTATAATAGAATAAATTTCATATTTGGTTTTTGTGTTAACTCTCCAGACCAGTTAATAAGGATTTGTAGCAAAATTGTGATTTTCCCCTTACTATAGGGTGAATAAAGGTGGTTGTCATATATTTGAGGTCTTCTCATATTTGGGTAAATACAGTAATATGTCTTGCTGATGCTGAAAAGAGGCTTGAGTGCAAACAAAATACTTTTAGTGAGCCGTGCTAGTTGAGTGAGCACAGGGCTGTGGACTGTTAGCTAAAACTGCAGCTAGTGCAGTGTGTGTGTTACCATTGTGCTGTTCCAACATTTTAATTAGTTTCCATTGCGGCATTTTTAGCTTTTTTCGTTGAACTTTTCTATATTTTCAGTGAGCGGAAGAAAGATGGAAATAATAAAGGCTGGTCTTCACTTAAGTCGATGTTGCCGGCACTCAGCCCAAATCACCAGGCACATGTGTCATAAGTTTTTTCGGCAAATTTTTTTCGGTCACAACTGTGTGCTTTCATGCGGTTCCTAAGTTGTTTGTATATATGAATGTGTTGGCCCTGATTTTAGTAACGTTTTGCAGGAAAATAATGAATGTAATAATATAAACATAAATTTATATGAATAGGCAGATGTCTTACAATCAAATGAACACTGCTGAATAGTAGGTATGACCAACCCTTGTTCACAAAAAGAACAGAGAGAACAGAGCTCCTGAGTGCCTTCTTGCAAGTGCAGTCAGTTTTCAGTTATTTTTTAATAATGAAACAAGACAATATAGGTAGGGACCCCTAAAAACGGTTAGTAAAAATTGCCAATTTCGGTGTTTAAAAATGTTAAAAGCGGTTCAAAAATTCGGTGTTAAAACCTTTGTAGCGGTGAAAAACTAGATAAAAGCGGTGAAAAAAATTCTAGTGGTAAAAGACAATTTGTGTAATACTGTGAAAATAATTATATTTTACCATCAAAATAATTATATTTGACCAAAAACTTTTGATTTTGCCTCATTATCATGAATTTTTAATGTTTACATAGTATGCCTGCTATTTGACTCAATCGTGCAAGTTAAAATAATTGATTTATTTTTCTCATTACCAGACTACATAAGTATCCTACTTTTTGTTGAAACTGTTTATCCAGAGTTTTTATAATTTTGAAAATTTCCAACGGTTTATTCAGCACATGTATAAATTAAAACGTTTTATTACAAAAAATATATTGTTCAATTAAGTTAATTTGTCTAGCATACCTACCCAAACAGACCAACTGTTTGGTATTTATTTACTGATGGAATAGCTAAAGATTTATGTTTCTCCACGTTTTAGCCATTTAAATTTGTATTCGTACTCTTAACGACACAGAGCAACTTCGCGATCTCGCTGTTTACTCAAGGATTTGTCCGGTAATTTTTTTCGATTATTTAGGTTACGAAAATCAAAATAATAATTGCAACATATCCGAAAACGCAGAAACAAAACATTTACTTGTAAACAAATGTGCGTTAAGTCATAGAAATATATATATTATAACTCGGTGGTAGACTTCGAACTTTTGCTGCTGCTACCGTTGCTCAGCCGCCATCTTGTCGATATATCGAGATCGCGGTACCGTGTGACCATGGCCGTTCGTGAGTTGATACCACGGCCGTAGAAGAACAGGTCTGAACACTCGCCTGGATATTTGACCCCCTTGTTGTTTGGCTGTAGTTCACCAAGTTACCGAGAATATTGTGTTTTATTGGCGCTGATGTTACGGCGGTCGGACTAAACTCCGCCTACTTCCTTTCCGCTAAAATAAACAATTTATCAAAACGTATTTTTTATCAATTTAAGAAATACTTTCTTCGCTCACAATTTTAAGAAAAGGCTCCTGCAATCTTTATTTACTTTATAAATTTAACAATGGAAAAAAAGTGGGCGGGAATTTGAATCCGACCGTTCGGAAAACAGCGCCAAAAAGTACGACATTCTCGGTAACTTGACGAACTGCAGCCAAACAACAAGGGGGTCAAGGAAAATACATTGTTAGATAGGCGAGTGTCCAGACCTGTTCTTCTACGACCGTGGTTGATACGCTTCAACGTTGAGGAATGAATATATTTGTGCTGATATATCTATGACTACGATCGGTAAAAGTAAAATGTAAACAATCTGTTTTAGCGGTCAAATGTATAAAGCAAACGTATTTTTCAGTCTATCCTTTATTTAATCTTTTAAATATTAGTTAAAACTTATTAAAACGGGACGCATGGACTAATATAATTACAGAGAAACAATAATTAAACAAAATCAGAAATATCTGGAAGGAAAACGTACGCATTTCGAAGATTGTGCCTCAGCTGATTTGCATCAAAACAATCGCCAAGGCGTCTGAATTCGCGTGAAACATTGCTTTTAACGAAATTATGCTGAAATTCGCGGAAAACGTAAAATTACACCAAATTTCGTCATATTTCGCGAGTCACCATTTTTAGGGGTCCTTAAATATAGGTACTTAAATAGTAATATACACTGGTACACAGAGGTCTCCAGAAAAAAATGTACATGAAATTGTTGTCACCAAAACAAATTTTAACTCACTGGAGCCTATCTACTAGGCATGCATTTCTAGCCTGCACAATGTCTATGTAAATTATTCACAAATGTAAGTGCGAGAAAGTGTATGTATTTCATCATTGTACTGTACTTGATACTAAATTAATTACAAAATGTAAGTTACGAATTATCGTACATGAACATAGGTAGAAGTACAACTGTACGAATGTTCACAAGATGGAGGTTGGGTAGCAGCTCAGTAGCATTTACCGATGTTCAACCAGTCGAAAATGCCACTTTATGATGTTCTTACCTAAAATTGTTGAAAATTACATGTACAAGTGGTTGCAAAGAATTGCTTTCACATCCAGTATGTTGCGTAAAATTTAATTAGTTCCGGGATTACGCAATTCCCGAATGACTAATTTATTTCCAAAGTTTAACGTACCTGTGGTGGAGACATATTTCTACACATGAATGACAGGTTTTTTTGTACATAATTCTCTCTTGTGATGTGAAATGCACATTTTACGACACCCAGTAACGCAATGTTCAAGCAAATTATGAGTCAAGTTAATTGTTTTAAGTACGTACGTGTTAACCCAGTAAATAAAATATTATTTCACGCTGTTATTGATGGGGTTCATGTAATAATGTAAGCATAGTTGATGTGAGGTGCAGAGATGTAAGACTTGGAGAAATAGCCTAGAAGAAGGCCGTACTACTGTTAAATGAGCATCTTGTGCGTGAGGCTGAACGATGTGTCTAGAATCTTGAAGCTTTGTAGTATGCTAGTAACAAAAGTTTCTCTTTTCAGTGCAGAAAATTGTTTTTGTATGAAAGTGATATCTGAAAAGATAGGTAACTGAAACCTAGCTCATAGTTAAATTTGCAAATCCTAATGTTTGCTTTTGCCAGTGCTACCAGGTAGGCAACAGCCTTAAGTTTAAGAGAAGTTATATTTATCTAAATTGGCTTTCATAGTAGAGCACCTGAAGAGTGGGAAATTCTTATTTCACTTACTCAATATGTTTAAGTAGTTTCAGGAATATCATGGTAGCCATTCGCCGGGAATTTCTGGAAAAGCGGGAAACTTGCATGAATTATGATCTCTGTAAAAAATCCATGGATTCTGCATAAATTCAATTTGATTACTGAGAAAAATGGAACAGGATGTGTCTTTATTTTGATCTAGTGGTGTACTGTTAATAGTAAAATAAAAAAGCTTCGCTCGTATGGTAGCCAATTTTTTTTTACGAACAGAAATTAATTAAAAATATGTAACATAAATATTACGAATTATTTAGGCCATTTTTGACATGTTCAGTTTAGCATCTTTGAATCAGTATTTAATAACGTGAATTGATAAAATCTATTTTAGACTTAAAAGTAAGTTTCAAGAGAATTAAATAGACAATACAGTAGCTGTTTAGGTTAAGTGACGCAATGTATTTATCCGATATTGCGTTCTTCCTGTTTATTTTTCTTCATAATGCACATTGATTAATATTGTATCTTTTACTATGGCAAAATGAATTAAGAACTAAGAATTTTTCATTTGTAATGATGATGTGATTACAGAATACTTGTCTCTGAGAAATGAACCAGACATTAGATTTTCTTCACGCATCACTTAAAATATCAGGAATGAATTACGTAATCTAGCATAAATACAGTAGAATTTCTTAATAACGAGCTTGGTAATAGCGAGAACTCTCTTATAACAGTCTTTTTGAGGAACCAACATAAAATCGCAAACATTTTCCATGAAAATTTGTGATTTTATCACAAGAAAGGTGTGGCGACAACATGTGAAGTAGGCTTGTGACCAGTTTCGTGACTGTGTGAAGTGTGCTTTTATCTGCCAGATGTACTACCACCTCCCCTAGCTGCCCTCTCTCTGCTTGTCTGGTTTGTTTACTCAGCCACAGCAGCGGGCAGTTGGTAGCTCGAATGGGCTTCATTCCTCTCCCCTGCTGTGAATGTCGCTGGTGAGGGATGAGTCACTGCTAGGTGGGCTGGGGGGGGAGTAGGGCAGTAGGAATGCAGACTAGACGAGGTGATATGCACAAGATGGTGCCAGGTAACTTGTGCAGTTGTCATATACATACTACTGTATATATGCCTGCTGCAGGCTCGCTCATGTTATGCAGGGTACAACTAGCACTGTTGCATCCGATCTCACGACTCTGGATCTGACCCTCGTGCAGCACATTAACTCAACTGGCAGTGTTACCGGCGATAAAAAAAGAGAATTATGAAACAGACTGACTAGCTTTCTTATGATTTTGAAGATAGCAGTGCACCGAGTTACTTGAGCGATGAGGACAAAAAAAAAGATTCGGTAGACCTATTAGCCCGGCGTATGCAGCGTCGGAAGTAAACAACTGCGGTTAAAAGTGGCACAAATGATAGAGCCTCACAACATGCATTTTCAACACTAATTTCACGAATAATTATTTATTTCAGCAAAAATTTTTAGTCCGTACATTTAAGAAATTAATTGGGTGTTGTATGCAGCATTGTCATATTCTAGGCAAAAAATTTGTCACAGTTTTTGCACTAATAATTAAACTTGTTAATCTGCGTTTTGTTTACTGACATCTCATCATTTCCAGCGAGTACCCGTTATTTGGTTTGATGTAATCACGTGAGGCAGTGGCTATAATCCCGGTGTGCGCGTTGCGAGAAACTGTGACGGGTTAGTGATTGCAAGACAGCGCTGCGGCTGCCAAGTTGCGCTGTCAGGTTTTTCGTTCGTTTTGACCGGCTAAAATAATGTATCATTTTAATAGGAGTGTTCAAATATTAAAATTTTTTAATATTTTTGAATAGCAAATGTGTATTATTCAAATTCGAAAAACACATACGAGATTCCCAAATTTTGAAGTATTCAAGCAATTTTGAATTAGTGAATTTTAAAAAATTTCTTAAAATAATCTGAAGGGATAACAAGGCAATTTCTACTTATGAGCATAATATAATTATGGATTTTAGAGTTTTCGGAGGAATTTAAAGGTTAAAATAAAAAATGTATAAGGAAAAGAACTGACATTCACACATGTTTTCAACATAAATATTTACATTTTCACGTATGGGGTAACATTCGTGGCCATAGATATACTCGCACAGATGCTTATTTATCATTGTATACTTAATACTCGAAGCGTAGCGATACGCGGGACCATCTCTATATATACAAGATGGCACCAGTGGTGTAGATCGCGTTAGCGCCAGCAAAAATTCGACTTCTATCTAGTTACCTTGCATACGTCTATGAAAAGTTGTTTAACACAGTTTGTTTACTTTCTAGTTGTGTTTATTTACGTAAAATCTTAGCTGCGGGGAATTTAATGATTATTATTTGATTATTATTTACGTTAAGTAAAGAAACAAATTATATTGTGGTTCTTCACCGATGTCGCAAAGAGTGGAAACAGGAATTAAAATGGCCAAAATGTGGAGAAACATAATTTTCAGTCTTTGGTATAGTTTACAATTTTGAATTTAATGTGACCAAGGTATTCATTTGGATGAAATTATGATGATTCGTGCTAGAACTTTATACACCGCTAATATTGTGACATTGTAAACATTACTGTTATTTTACCATAATTAATTTGAACAGTAGACATTAGCATTACCAAAATTGTTTCCTGCGAATGAAGATGTAATTTTTTATAGCATGGTAATAATTTATTACATACTAATTTAGCTGTCAATTTTCTGTACTAAAATTCTTATAAAAATAATTCTTCTTTTTGTCTTTATACATGTAGGAAAGAAGTAAACTAGATCAGCTGTGCCATCTGTAGAAAGCATTTGTTTACAAAAACAATTTTGTTTTTCCTCACATACATAATGAAAAAAGAAAAAAGCAGTACTATATTGCTCTAAGAACACGTACAAAGTAACAAATACTAGGTAATATGTTTTAAGAATGTTCAAGGTTATCAAGAAAAAATTGCTAAATTTTTATGCTTTTATTAACAAAGCAAAGTGGGTTTCTACATCTCCTTGTAAATGCAAAATTATGCACTGCAAATGTTCACCTAATTAAAAAAAACACTATTTGAAAAATTTTCAAAAATTATTTGAAAAAAATTAAGATTGGTTTGAAAACTATTCACAACACTAAAACCACTATTAGCACACCCCTACATTTTCTGTTGAATATGTTTCAACATGATCTGAATGCATTTTTTTGGGCAATTTTTTGGGTTTTGGCGGTTAAAATTGGCCAAATTCGGTAATAGCAAGAACACGGCTATAGTGACGACTAAACCCGGAACCATAACACCTCGTTTAATAACTGGACTCTGCTGTATTGTCAGAGGACACAAGTAATGAAAACAAGAGTGAAATTGTTGCATATTTACTTCAATAGGAAAAAAGTACAGATCCATAATGAGAATGGACACATTCATCATATTTAGATTATTCAAAGTTATCCTCTATTCCGCAGTTTTGTATGCTCAAGATATTAATACTGATGCAATTCCGTAAAATATGGCGATTAAAGTATTTGTATCACAGTTTTAAATTGTTAGGAATCGTGGAAAACTTTGGAGGGTCAATGTGACCTAATTATTGTAGATATAATTTTTTTTATCGTACAAAGTATCTGAATTTTCAGCTGTTAAACAATTAATGTATGGTTCTAGTGACAGTTGTATTTCATATGCCTAAATTTGTATTCACCTTTCCATTGTTTGTATGTTGTATTGGTCTACTGAGATGCATCATGCTACAATTGCTTCAATTGAATTTGAGTTGTTGCGCTGTCTTGTATATCTTGGGAGTAGGATACTACTTACATGTGGCACTGATGTTTTGTGTACTATTTACGTTGCGTTTCCTTTATTAATAGCTTTACCCTTTACGCCTATGATGTTTCACAAGTACTGCAGTTTACAAAGAATTGTCATTCACCAAATAACAGTTACATGTTAGGGTTTCAATCTAGCCATTGTAGGAAGGAAGTGTTCGCTGCAAGATAAAAGACCTGAGTTTTGCCAAGCGTATTACAATTTACTGTTCAACGAAACCAAATGCAACAAAGAAAAAAGTTACATCTGGTACTATTATTTTAAAACTTGCACTGATGCTCGTCATGTTCCCAACACTTACCTTAAAAGAGACAGTTCATTAACATTTCTACTGCTCAGCGGGGCCATCACTCACGACGTCTTGCTGACCAACCTAACCTTCCAACGCAATCTCCTCGCCCTGCCATCGCTGCTCGATTACACGTTCGTTTAGCTACACTCATGAGATGCCAGTTTCCCGCAACCACTCCTGATAAAGTCAAACTAACAACTACCCTAACCTGCAGAGAACACTCATAGGTTAACCTGTGATTAATACAACAAAATCCAAATTTACGAGAAACTGCAAAATTACATTTTAAAATGTTTAACAAAAATGTTCAAATATTGAATTTATAATTTTTACTTCAAAAGAATAGACACAAATACATTAATTAGGGATGAAAAAATTCACATCAACAGAACTACATTCATGGTGCAATACCCTAAGCAACCCCGTGAAAAGGCTAACCAACATGCGTGAATAACCTACGTCATGAAAAAATTCCATTAAGCAGGCGATCATCCACAACATCGGCGCCAGAAATCCTACAGCCTGGAGAGCATTGCAACACAAGACATTGCTCATTTTACAGGGAAGTAGTGACAATTAAGAAAATACAAAAAAAAGTTATTTCAATAAAAAAATTTGAAATTTTACAGTGGTAAGTTAGAAACCAAACAAGCCAGGAAATTATGCAAAAGACTCGACTTTAAATTTCCTGACTGTATTTTATACTTAAATTTTGAAAACTGAATTTAATTTACTCATGTCCCCAGTTACTAAGTTATTGATTCCTGTTGTATCATCCCCAACACCTTATGAAGTAACACTGAACAAGGCACATAGCCTGCAATTAAAGATATAAACAGAAGAAAAAAAAAATATTTTTTCATAAATTCAAATAATGTAGGGGGAAGTGCCTGTATACTTCACACTACACAAATATTTGATTGTTGTAACAAAAAACAGTATAGGTTTTCAACGAATAAATTAAACATCTTTTGTTTGTAGTAAAATGTAAGATTTTGTAATCCAAGCGAGGTGTAACTTAAATGTGTGTGTGTAGGTAAGTAGTTAGGTTGTGGTATTTTTGGCAGTGTCTAAAATTAGGTTATTAGTGCCCAAGATATTATTCAAATGTGTCTGTAAGCCTACACTTCAGTTGTTAAATGATTACGTGAAAAATATAAACTTGGACGACCTTGAATACCTGAAAAAAATGCATGAATTTTAAAATTCACGTTTGGTGGCTACCCTGAATATTTAACAACTGTGTGAACACTTGTATTTTAATTTACTTAAATAGGCAAAACAATTTTCCTCAACAGTTAATTATTTCAGCTATTGATACATTTTATTTTAATATAATTTTTGGGTTTATTAAAAATTTATTTGCTAGGCAACACAAAAAGTAAATGTGAAATATGGCCCCTACTAAAACTGAATTGTTTTTCACATTCTCCTGAGTGCAGGTTATGTTAGAATGTACGTATGACTAATGCTGATGTTCCAGATTGTAAATGTTACATACATATTTGAGTGGTGTAGTGTTATGTGGGGGGTTGCACAGGCTTGTTACAGACAGGTTCGCGGAGCTGATAGCAAACGACCCGACGCACTCACGGCGCAAAGTGTTGGCTGGGATAGTGATGACGACGAGCCCACAGATGGACGCCAGCACCGTCATATCGGTGGCCACGGGCACCAAGTGTATTAACGGGGAGCATATGAGTGAGACTGGTACCTGCCTCAACGACACGCACGCTGAGATCATTGCCCGCCGCTGTCTCTGTGACTACCTTTACTCCCAACTCGAACTTCTCAACATCCCAGGTATCAATACATTGTCCACAAACTTGTTTATTCCATTCAATAGGTACTGTTTGCTGAATTAATGTTCTGCAGCTACTACAGTGGAATCCCATGGCAACGAGACTTTATAATGGCTCGAGAAATTCTCGTATCAACGAATGCTCGTTGCAACCAAAAATACAAAATATGTTGGTCTACAACTCCCTAAGCACTAAAACCATCAATTGTTATAAGGTAATAGGATATTGCTGACCGCCGACATGCCAAAGTTTTCTAAATAAATACGCAAGTATTATTATTTGCAAGCATAATTTGAGATAATAGATACGATAATACTGTACGTCGGAATTTTCCTTTTGAATCAGCGTAACGAAGCAAGACGTAACGGCAGCGCCAAGGTCATTCATGAGCAGTGCAGTATCAAAAAAACTCCGTCAATACATTTGGACATTTCTTAAGAAATAATTGTACATGCAGTAATTAAATAACCGCGTTGTATTTTTAGTAATGGTAGACCTACTGGAAAAATAAAATCGACGACTCTAGGTCATGTAGGCCTACAGAATTTAGGCGATTCAAGCGGCGAACGAACATTCCACAGCTTCGTGAAACAAATCAATGCGAGACAACATTGACGGCAATGAGAAATGCTAGAGCTCAACTACATATTCACCAAATCATTTTTTTTTTACTGCAGTCGTCAATAGAAATTAATTGCAATTAGTGAAATGCAATGTGACAGTTTTACGACTAAACTGTTTCATTACAGCGTCTCTAAACGTGACGCAGTAATGTACGCACTACACTTTATACAGGCCTCCCAATTACACGTTAAGAAGCTATGATATGAATTACGTCGGTAGTCAACAGTAGTAATAAGCGATCTGATTGTCTATCGCCAATAACTGACGCGATTATCAGCTTCGCAATACGTAATTTGAATCATGCCTCAACACAAACAACACAGTGGCAAAACAAAAACAGATGTAACAGGTATTAAAATAATGTTAGACTTACCAATTGTTGGCTTAGAAAAAACTGTATTTTCTTTTTCAAAACTGTAAAACGTGTCGAAAGTTTAATTTCCCGTCAGTACCTATTTACACTTTATACACAGCTTAGGCCTGTAACAATACAGCACAGGGAGAACTTTAAATTAAATTAAACGGGCACTATTTACACATGAAAACAAAAACACTAGTCAATATGTTCTCTCACTTCTTGGGAAAAAAAAGTCGATCGTCGCCTATTTTTGCTTGTTGCTAGCGGCTTGCACTACAAATGTTTCCACTCGCCGAAACGCAATCAAATCATTTACCGTTGCGTCAGATGTTCTGAAAAAATTATTCAGCACGTCCACTGCTTCCAAAACCGCTGCATGTGAAGGTCCGCGTTTGGGTTCCTCTTGTTCTCCCTCTGAACTGCTGCTGCCGTCATTTCCTTCGTTTCTTGTCATGGCAATCAGCTCAGCATCAGTCATTTCGCCACATACT
>PNEQ01107758.1:0-24768 GCA_003012365.1 Medauroidea extradentata | reverse complement strand
CACTTTTTGATTTAGGCGCTTTTTGATTTAGGCGCTTTTTGATTTAGGCGCTTTTTGATTTAGGCGCTTTTTGATTTAGGCGCTTTTTGATTTAGGCACTTTTTGGAAATGGTTGAATGTAATGGCTGCGAGGGGGCGCGTTCGTATCGGCATTTCCTATCTACTCATACTGTAAGGATAACTTTTAATACTGAAATTTGCGGCCCCAAAAATATATTTTTCGATAAAACTTAGCTTTTCGTAGATAATACAGGACAAACAATAAACAAATTCTGACCAAATACGAAACACTGTTTAAATTAACGTCGAATATAATTGTTTGGTGTTTACAACAAAAATAAGACACTACTTACCGGCCAGAAGAGATAATAGCTGGGACACCAGCGGAATAAATCCGACGATTGACAGCAGTAATAACGTGACTAAATTTTTACACCTTGATCCCAAATGTATCTCAATATTTTTGTTTTTAAATCGCAACAATGAAGTTACGCTGTATGTAGAAATCTTAAGACGAAAGTAGTCAAAGTTGTTCCTGTGGGAAGACGTAAAGAAGAATTGTTGTGTGCAATGTCTTATAACACATATGTTGGTTGGACATAATAAATTTGTAAGTGTGAGTGTGAGTTTTGTCCACTATAGTGAATGTTTCTTCTGACGTACATATATTTCCCTAAAAAATAACATATTCTTGTAGGCACTTGATTATAATCAAAAGGTTAACGTCTCTAAATAGTTAAATAGTGTTGAAAAGACGTCCAGATAAGAGTGGACTCCTAAACTGTAATGTATATTTAATTATGATGAGACTGAGATACTTAAGTAATCTATGTAAAAAAAATTGTGTACGTTCACACAAAACTATACATGGCAGCACTGTTTCTATCGACATGAGTGAAGTTTTACACGCACAGTTTCTGTGCGCGTTTTTTTTTTGTAATACAGTAAAAAAACAATACGAAGCTCAAAATTACCAAGTCAGAATTAAAACATTTTTCATCCATATATGACAGTAAATCATCTAAAAATATATATTTTCATGTGCTTGTAATATAATACTACAACAAGGAAATACGACATAGATCTATAAACTTATAAAGTAACACAACTTCAAAAGTATATAAAATGTAACCAATTTGTAATTTCAGGGTGTTACTCTAGTGACTACATGCTAACTGTTATAATAGGTTCGCGGCAAAGTGAACGCTTTAACGACTACCCTGTCTAGAATAATGATTGAAAATACGATTTATTCTTACTTCATACTAACTTTTGAGTACAGTACACTATACACACATTCATTAATACTTAGGCCGCTTGTTTGTATTAAATTGTGTTCGGAATTTATTATTAACGTTTATGGAAATGTAAACTAGGCCTTCAAAGATAATTTCCTTTACTCATCGATAACAGAACCAACCATATCCGAAGTGACCTACTTTTCAAGAACATTTCTTATAGTTACAACAGTTTTTTTCGCACACACCAAATATTTTAAAATTCACCTAGACCTATAAGTATGTGTCGTTTGGCGATATTTTAATTTTTCGTTAGTCACGCAGTTTGCAAAGAAAACGTTATTCTGGCAATATTTGATTTAGATATTTTTTCTACGAGCATTGGACATCGCAAGAGGAAAGCGTTAAATTTCCCACATATGTGGTCAAACCCGTGTTATTTAGTTTTTGTCCCCCTTATTTTTTTAGAATGTAGTTCAGGGAGTAGGCCCAACTCATTTGAGGAGCACGTAGTTAAGCAATAAATTTTTTTTATATAGGATTTTCAATGTTACTTTAAAATTCTGCATAATTGTACGAGACTGATAATCACTGAAAAGTTATTTAGGCTATAGTTGTAAATTTCAGTTCCGCTTATGCTTCAATTTCAACGCTGAATAAAGGACATGTACTGTGTTTCAAAAGTAAACTTATATAAATATGTACTAAAGTAAATCTCACATTTCGAAACGATTACTTCTTTACAATAACTTAAAAAAGCAAAATAAACTTTTTAATTGATAGTATTATACTTGAAGTACGGAATTTAAAAAATTACAAAATGAAAGCTTGAATTCGGACGGAGTGTTATAAAACTTAGCGCAAACTTATTTTACCAACTCAAGGCAATGTATTAATGCTTCAATTTAAGTACAATATGTTACATAACATATCTAACAAAAATTCAAATGTTATTACAATATCATCACTAAACTTTTAAAAAACTACTGTTTCTGTAATTTACCTATTAAAAAGTATTCTGTTTTTCCTGTGTGTTATGAAGAAATAGTCTGTGTGAAGCTTCTGCAAGACCGATGTTTAAAATGTGTTAGGCCTCCAATTCTTTATTTGCCGATATACTTGAAAACTGTACAGAACTCTCAGAAATATTGTAAGATTTTAACGAAGTAATATGTTCAACATTTAATGTATTTTTTTAATTTCACGTTTTGTGAATATTACTATATTTTTACATGCGTTTTATTCTTTAAAAGCAGCACTGCGAATCATTTGTGTTTATATTATGAACTGAAAATTTTAAAAATAATTTTGTTTGAGCTTATAGATTGGTGTACTAATCACATACATTAAAACGTGTTTTCTCAAACAAACAACGTTGTTGTATAACAATTTGTAAAAGTAACTAATCAAATATCTTGTTTATGTAGCAATTTTTGAGGCGTTTTGAAATATTCGTGTATCATTGCACATTACTATTGTTTTTAAGGCAATCAAAGACATAATAGGGCCTACTATTCAATTATATATTATTAATTAATGAATTTAACCATTGTCTATGTAAATTGGGAAATACATGCCCAGACATCTCAGATTCTATTGTTTTGAATCACAAGAATGGAAGAGCTTGAGAATGCTGACGAAAACCTTTGTCTAGGTGCATTCCTTCATGTTGTTCTGATACTCGGCACACGCGCATTAAGAAAGCATATTTAGTACGGTACCATACTTCTTCAATTCAAATAAAGTCAAAATAATACTATTTATAATCTGAAGGCAAGTATATTTGTCCAAGAAAAACGAGTAGAACTTTACTCACAATTAAATATCGTACCAAGCTAAACACTTATCGAAACTTGATAACAAATAGCTATGCTTTACGTATAGGTGTATAAATGTGAAATACATGAGCATATCGTAATATATATTTTACTCACAAAAAAGTACAAGACATCTGTGTTTAACGTCTCAAAATATAATATGTTCTGCATAGGCTAAACATCAAATAGATGAGGTCGCTTTGTTTCATACAGAAAGTAAGTACATTAATATTTTTTAAAAAAAATATTGGGAATGAATCCCAGTTCAAAACTTCAAGTTTTCGTACTTAATCATGCAAGCATTGGTTTTAGCTAGGTAAGTATTTGAGAGGTTCCTAATTTCGCAAAATATCAAGAAATGAATAAACAAAGACTTTTTTTTAATTCTAAAAATAAACTGACACCGAAAATACAGGATCATTCAGAAAATGGCGGCGAAAGCCCGCGGACTGTAGGCTATTAATTTTTAAAATGTTTGCTAACAGGCCTGTTGTTATATTTTACCAGTTCATTATCATTAAAACATTTACTTTAAGTAGTTTACATAGCTAAATGCCCGCCATTTCGGAAGATAGCATGACATGAATAAACTAATTGGCTCTTCATATTTTGCCTATTACTACTAATTGTTGATACTAAATTTGAAACATATGTGGTAGCTGTCTTGTGCCAGTTCTGTTGGGATTAAACGCTCTTGGCAGAGTCTAAATAACATTCCAATGATCAAGAATAATGGGAAGTGTTATTCAATAGATCTTTTTTAGTCACTGAGATAATTAAATCTGATACTGCACTAAAAATGTAGCGATCGAAGGCAAGGGCGGTATAACAAAAGGTTAAGAAGCAATTTAACCTGAGGAAATTTGCTGCCACGATTTAAATAATTACGTTTAGGCCTATAGTTTAAATTCGCTGTAAACCAAGGCATTTAAGAACACTACCTTGAATATATTAATATATAACGTCTGAATTTTTTTTTAAATATAGACATCAGTATTTCGTTTAAAATGGATAACAAGGGCGCATTTTCTAATTATGTGAAACTTATTATGGCACTGCACAACACAATCATTTAATTTTTACATGGGTCTATGTTATTTGATTTTGGTACACGTGAAACAGCCGACAGTTAAAAAATTGCCGTCCTACAATTGCTGAAAGAAACATCACTAAAAAAAGTAATAAACATTTTTTAAGGGGAATTCTAAATCACAACGTAACCGCTGCGGGTATGTGCGTTTTATCTGAGCCTGAGAACAATTTGTGAAGAACACGATAATATCCGAAAATTTACTGTTGTCTTATATCGATGTATTAAATCACAATTCCGGGGAGACAAACATGGAACAAGAATATTTTTTAAAAATATATTGTAACTTCAAAACAGATACATATTTTCAAACCACAAAAAAAAATTGTTTTGTTGCTAATTAAACTTGAAAATAAACATCAACTACAACACTATCTAGCGGCCGAAGCGTAGTTATACCGCCTACACTAGTACACAATCGAAGCTCCAGATGTCAGCCACACTGTGTCGATGAACGTCTCCAATACAAGTAGTTGAGCTGGTAGCCGCAGAGACTGTGGCGCTGAGGTGAAACCACGCTACATCTGCCATCTGTGAAGAATGAGACGAACGTCCGCTTTGGAACTACGCGGGAAGGGATGTTTTTATTGCAGCTGTAGTATGAAAAAAGCAAAAACCCTTAAAAGCCCCACTAAACTTAGGCCTGCGTATCCTGGTAACCTCATTTTTTGTGCATATTTAGTTCACATTAAACGTGAATAGAATTTTGATTGGACCATACGAAGGCTCATGAGACTTAAATGTTCAGCAGCCAAACTTTACTTATAGATTTCTACTGAATATTAATTTTATGGGAATTACGCCCGTCAATATCAAAATACGGCTGTTTCTGGAACTCACCTTTTAATTCAACTTTTAACTAATATGCGGGAATATGAGACGATGATTCAAAGCTAATATAGCCTAAGAGACGAATTACGTATTCAAGAATGAAAGGCCTATTCGAGTTTTTAATAACATAGTAACACATCTCACCACGTAATTTAATTCATTATGTCATTGCGAAAAAATATCTGTTATGTGATAATTTTTATTGAACAAAAATGAAAATAAGTTTCTGTGAATACCAGTTGAATAAACACACTCACTGTCTGTGTTGACTCGAGCGAGCTTACAACTTGCAAACTTCCAAATGCCTAGCAAAATAACGTATATTTTAAACAGAATATTCGACAAGTACACAGGCCAGCAGTTTTTTACAGGTAAGCAACATTGTCTTAGGTTGGCCTACATGGTAACGTACGGTAACAAGACCAATTTTCCACCAAACTGAAATGTAGATTCGCCCCTGGCACTAATGCTGCAATCACAATAGCGAGATAAACGCGACGCGATGTGCACGACGGAAAAAATGAAACTTGTCAACCTATCATCGTCGAGGCGGACGCGCTGACGTCACAGAAACCTTGGCGCTGATTCGCTGAAAACTTTCGTTATTCAAGTCGTGCATTTTGCGTCGCATCTTCCGCGTCACTGTGATTCCAGCATAACGCGCCCGAGTCCGGACTAAGGGTGGAGTTAAGGGTAGTTTACGAAAATAAATTAAGACTTAATAATTAATCTAGACTAAATATGACTGATTAGATCGCGTAATCAAACTTACTCTATCAGTGATCACTGATCACACACTGTCAACCAAGTTATCAAGCACCGTAAAGCATTTTCAAAATGTTCCTTTTTAAGTCACAGAAATTAAGGATTAGTATTAAGCTGAAATGTCTTATATACTTGATAAATATTTTACTAAATGAAAGGAAAATTGTAAGGTATAAAAGGAAATGGATTACTAGCAGCATTGTATAGAACTATAAGTATACTTACTTAACTTGCATTCGCCGTAAGCATCGTGAAAACTTCTACAAGCGGCAGTTGGAAAAAAGCAGCTATCGCAGTAACAAAATTGTAATGTCTCGATCAGCCAATGCCAGCTGGGTGAAGGTGATTGATGAGGGGGGAGGGGGCACTCATAAGTAAATCTAAGGGGCAAATTACGTCTCCCCCCTCTTTTCCCCGCATTTCCCACATTTACATGTCAGAACGACTGCGGTTTTTTGTAAGGAATACAACGTAGACGATCACACCAAAAGTGTGGAATCACATTGCCGGATTTATATTTTAATTTTAGACCATCCCCGTTTAAACTCAATCAAGACTTTCTCACTCCTCACTCACAGAATACTTTGCAAGTTGCTCAGCTCCCTAATTGTTTCATTGCACAATTTCGATAATTATAATAAAATATACTTATTTGCTCCTTGTGAACTAATTAGTTATCACATTTTACTAACGCGCCTTAATTACGTTCTATGAAAACTGTAAACACTAATTCTTAGTCAAATACTAGGTAAAAACCGCTTGTACATCTAAAATCGTATATTTCTATAACCAACAAAACTTATTAACAACACACGCTAGAATAAAACAAGGAATTCCAATATTCTGCAAACATATTACGTCTAGGATCAACAGCTTTCCCGGGCCGGTGTGATTTGTTGTAGGTGTCACATGGCATCGCCCTTCACGCATACACCATGCCCTTAAATAATAACAGTTATGTAGTCGTGACTTTTCATATCCCGACACTTTGTATTTTTTACTATGGAACAATTTGTGAAATAAATTCTCGTATTCCTCACTTTTGTTTCGAGTTTGAGAAAAATAATTGCAAAACACATATCTTTGAAACGTTAAAATAAGTTTGTATTCGTCTACTATGAAGTACATTGTCTAGTGTTTGTCACATCACAAAAAAAAAAACTAAAATATAAAAGTAAATGTTTGTTTGTTCGTCTTTCTTGTGTTCTTATATCATTCATCCAATTACGATAATTCTCTGTTGAGTTGTTTTGTCTGCGCCTCCGAAGGTTTTTGCTAAAAAAAACTGCATAACGTATTTCAAGGGCATAACCATAAAACTCAGGCTACTATGACAATTTATTTACACCATTTTTGCACATTTCAGCGTATTCGCAACATTAAAGTAACCCAGCTCAAATTGTTTCAAAGTCGTAATTTTAAAATTCTGGCCTGTATAAGAATTGTGCTAGGTAGCCCCATTGGAACATTTATATTTCCCACCATAAAGTACCGCTGAATACCGAGTTTTGAGTTCGTAACTCAAAATTCTAAATTTCTTGTTAATATAGCGAATATGCTAGTCAATTCCTTTTGTTACATTCCAGAATCTTCCTCACGTTAAGTACTCCTACTCATAATCATTATTAAAGAACGGAACTTTGCGAATCGAAAACGCGGTATTTTTCCAATATCTCTTCCCCCGAAAGTATTAAAGTTTCTTCCTCGCAGATCTTCGATATACTGTACTTAACTTACTCTTTCGAAGGCACCGTGTACATTAACCCTTCAAAGAATAGAGCAATTTATTTCATTTTATTCAACAATTTAATGAATAATTATCTTTGTTCCAATGGTAGGTTAATTTTTAAAAATGTTAAATTAAAAATATATTTTGTTTTCACGGTTTGAGTAGGCTATGTATTTAAAACAGATGGTCACACATGAAATCACTACGCATTTACACACACATGGCATATGCTGTGGACAGAGGTCACTATTTCGACCACCTTCCAAAAAATTTACCAGATTTTATAACTGTAATATCTGAAGAATCCCCGCTTTAAGTTTTTACAAAATGTTATTTTACATATTTCACATCACAAACTGTCTATTCTATACATTTCTGAACTGACACAGAACAACATACGATTTGCATATTTTACGACTTATGAAAAGTCTCAAAGCAGTTAATGCAAAGCGCAACATTGCATTTATTACAAATAACCCTGCTTATTTTGGAATTATTTTTCGTGCTACAAAACGCACCCCTTTCTTGGTGTACATTCAACCGGCATGTGCGTTCCAACATCTGAGAGGTGCATAACAAAAGGAAGTTTATTTTCAGTCTCTGAAGAAGTACCCTTCCTAGAGAACTTAGATTTTGAAATTATAATTTTAGGGGTGCTTTGAGGCCTTAGTGTATTCTTAGAACAAAAATTTTGAATTAACTCATTTGCTGGCATATACCTAAATGTAATATCTGAAATAGGTTTGTCGCCTTTCTTATTAGCAAGTTTCGTAGTCGGTGAATAAATTATAAACGCATTAACAATTACAGAATCCAGAATATTATAAAATAGCTTTATACACCATTTTCGTGATTTTCACGAAACATTACAACTTGATAAAAGCTGGTCAAATCTGTATATTCCATTGTAATCAGCTACCGCCTGAGCAGTGGCGGCTCGTGGGTTGTTGCCAGGTAAGGCTGCAGTTGCCGAGAGCTGTACAGGGTTGTGCGCTGATTGACGCTACAGCCACTGACACGCTGATGTGCTACTGAGTGGTCACGAAATATCTAGTAGCCGACCAATATTTCATGATCGTTGGTCTACGGCCTGTTCATCAAGAGTGTACAGTTCTGACTATCTGCAGCCCCACCTGGCAACAACCCACGAGCCGCCACTGCACCTGAGGACATGCAATTGTTTCTTTGTCACCTATTATGTTTCTCCTTGATATATCAATTATGGATGACGTTTTGTGCAATTTACTAGCTAAAGTAACAGCCGTTGCTACTCTATCTTTCCATTTGAATACAGAAACATCACCTTTCAGAGCAAAATCATTTTCTTAAATTTTTAGTATTTTTATCACTTTCCAGCAGCAGTTTTGGAAAAAAAAATTTACTCTGGTTTATTGTACCATAGCCAATTTTTTTTGACAACAGGTTGGCTAGTAATGAGAAACTCGTGAAAAATCGTTGAAAAAACGCACAGTATCCTAACATTTGGGAAGGAGTCGACAGTACCATTATTACTATTTTATCCACTAACGAACCTTTACAGTTCAGTACTCTTTTGCCTTCGTAAAAGCTAAAACTTCGCATGTAATCAGTTATCGTACAAGTAGTTACCCAAACTTTGAAACCAGGCTTTGTTGGTTTCAAAGGCATTTAGTGCTTTAGTGAAGACAGTCCTTTGAAACCAGCCATGCTCTCATCAATACTTATGAATCTGCTTGGATTGAAAGAATGTAAAAACACAGTATACATGTGGCATAACAGTGGTTTAAACTTGTATATCCTGTCAAAATTTGGGGATCCTCTAATTTGTATGTTGTTACTATCACTCAGGTGCAGAAACATAAACACTTTTAGACATCTTCTCAATAATGATACATTAGCAATTCCTACTTGAACGAAAAAATATGGTCTGATGACCAATAAAGTCTCATGGTAGGTAAAGAAAAAAACCCCATAACAAGCAAAATACAAATAAATGCTACTACTTCATCGACTGTCAAATCCAAAACTATACTTTGTTGCGTTGCGTATAGATTTAACTGGGAAACAGTCATATCAAAACGTGCATACGTAAAAAGTTTCATAAATATTTGTAATGGAGATTCCAAATTTAATTCACAGTTCGGTCCAAGTGGATGTGTAAATAAAACTTAGAAAATACTTCTGAATCACTAGCTTTTTATCGAAGTTGAAGTTGTATGCAGATGTTGGTGGCTGCAGAACTTCATATGTTTCATATAGTTCATCCGCCTCACTGTTGGAGTCTTCAGAGAAAAGTACAAGTCACGTTTGTTTTGATGGTGGATCTGGAACATAGTCAGGGTCACATACAGAATCATCTGAATCTAAATCTGAGTCGAAAATATCTACTGCTTCCACTCATATTGAAGTTGGACCACTTTAGATTGCCTTTGGCTGTCGGACTGGCAGTTCATCGTCTGCAACAGAGTTTATGCCCACCTCAGAATCAACACCGTCCTCGTCAGAAGCAGAACATAGAGGTCCTGTCAATTCATCATCTTCGTGACATTATCTGTAAGAAACGGACAATACAAGATGCTGTGAAGCAGTCTGTTGTATTTCATTAACAAAAATTAAAATGTCATAGAACATGTAAATTGAAATAAAACATCCAGTAAACAGTTTTAATATATAGCCGCTGTTGTAGGCCTAAATGTAGAATTAGAATAGAAATTCGGAAAGTGAATATTTTGAGGAATGTTATCGTTTATAACCTCGAAATTATCAGCACAGTAGCTAAGGAAAATTGTTATAACAAACAATCGAATAAATAAAAAAAATTGTTTACTAACATAAATGCAATAGAAATGTGTATGTTTTCATTCAAATATGATAATTATTGAAATATACAAGTAATAGGTGCGAAATTTTGTAAAATAAATTAAATATAATCAAATTACTAATTTTAGTTTTACTATCTGACAATTACATGTTTAGTGATTCAGTAAGAGATATAATTATAAGTAGAATCTCAAATTTTCAATGCCATACACACACAATGTTATGTTTCAATATCAATCGGTAAAAAACTAAAAGTACGAATTTTATCAATCGTGTAAATTTAAAAGTATTCTCATTGTTAAAAATTTATAGTTAACAAAGAATTCAGATACATTACTCGATAAGTATATATTTTCCAGAAGGTTATGGAACGTAACCTCAAAATTACCGCCGTGGTACCTAATGAAAATGGTCGCAACATATACGCAAATAAAAAAAACATCTTGTACTAGTAATAATTCGGTATAAATGTGTATATTTCCATTCAAATACAACACTCATGCTTAGAATCATATCAAATTCTATTTGTTACACAGTGAAAACTACACAGAAAATAAAGTTGAGTTACAAACACAACTGACTTTTCTCGGAGTTCATGTCGTTGTGTTTCGTTGCGCATCATTATCCCCGATGACCTCGTTTATTTGTTAATTGTTTCATGCGAATATTACGATAGTATTATACATAGCTGAATTTACATGATGAAATCATATTATTTACGTTAATCCGAGTTGAGTCTTGACTAATTGTATTGTTAAAATTATATACGTAACGAATGAAAACATTCTCTCCTTTGATGGCTTACGTCACGTTGCGCCACATGTAAGTTAAATACAGAAAGCGGGATTGACTGCAGCAAGAAAAATTACTATTTTGGTCGCCGTGGAAGAGAGAAAGCAGAAGTGAAGATCGTGTCGGCATCTCTACCCCGACAACACCTGTCACCCAGCTGGTCCGAGAAGTGGACGAGGTGAGATAAGAACAGAGCAGCTACTGACTGCAATGGTGGGAGACACGGGAGATGCCCGAGAAAACTCGCCCCATTTCTAGCATTTGAAAATCGAGATAAAACAAACCCCCCTCGTATTTCCCGATCCAGGAATGGAGTGAGTGAGAGATTTTTTCCAGCGCCTAGCAACGAGGTCTTTAGCACTGGTGAGGGATGACATGAGATGAGTATTGAGCTGCACCGGAACGAAAGGGCGGGGGAAACGGGGGATCCCCGAGAAAATTCGCCGAACAACGGCATCGTCCGGCACGATACCCGCTTGCGAAAATCCGGGGATCGGCCTCACTGGGAATCGAGCCCGGATCTTCTTGGTGGGAAGCATGTGCGCCACCAACTGCGACAACCGTGGCCCCGACATTTTGGTTACAATTATGGACATAATTGAAAAAGCGATGAAAATATCTGACGTCAAGCAGGAAGGTCAAATATTAACATAATAGACCAAGAAATTATGTAAGATGATTACCAAATTGGCCAACGAGTGACATCATCACCGCATGCTGGTATGTTTTCTCAACTTGTAGGCTTACTGTAGCCCGAGTCATAAACAATGAATAATAACAAAATATACTCCAAATAATGTAAATTGTTGCAGCAACACTGTACATGTAACACTTAAAATACGTGGTATAGGTTATGTCCGTGAAATTTGGACCTGTGTGTAATTCGGACCAGTTGAGTTTCTCAGAATCACCAACAGATAGCAGCACTATGATGGAGTGGCCAGTTGTGTATGTTAGAGCTCATTGTTACTTCAGAGTTGTTAACGCATGGACAAAGTGACAAAAATACGACGGCAAATACAATTTGAAGTGTTTTCACCTAATAATACGAGTTTTTAATGTTTGGGCTATTTAAATAGTTGCAGGATTTGATTTATCTTTGGTTTTGTATTTTAGGACGTACATTAAGTTTTATTTGTGTATAGTAACAAAAGTATATTCAAATTCAATAACTATGACATTAAATAAGGCGTTTAAGTTGTCTCGTTGAGTAATTATGGCCAACAAAAATTGGTCCAAATTGCACAATGTAAGTTATCAACAAACCTCTGTACTTCCTGACCAACAGAGATAAGTGTGCGACATTTATTTTAAGAACATTACCATGGCAACAATTATATTCCGATAATTTCATGCGGATTTCAATTAGAAATTAACTCTGTGGTAAGCTGACCTAAAGATGCACTGAAGTAATGACTTTTAAGAATTGTAGAATCTTCAAGTTCGGCAAGTGCCGAAGTATCGAGAAGTACGCAAGAGGAGTAGCAAGCGACGTCGGTGGCAGCGAGGTAGGGGACCAGTGGTTGAGAACCTAGAGGAAGAAAATTTGAAGACTCAGAACCACAACTAATAGATGTCTTGGAGAGTGCTGGAGGTGCTAATATAGCAACAATCAGCAAATCTGAACTAATTTAAACGGCTTGTTCGGTTAACAGTATCTCGACCTGTGGGAACTTGTTCTTATATAGTTGCGAGGAAATTTCTTGTAAGCTTTCCCATTATATGTTTAGTTAATTAACATATCTGCAGCCTTTCAGTCTTAATCGATTTATACCGAGAAATCTATTACAATACCAAATAGGCTATGTTGCAAATTCACGAGTTTTGCTTTCTATGAGCCGTTCAGAATACACCTAACAGTATACCTTTCTAAAGATGAATCTCAGTACCGTGTAGCTGAGTCGAACTATATAAAATTACGTATATAATATTTATGTTTTGGGCATAAATAGGGAACTATATAACAGAAAATTATGTTTTATTTCTGCAATTACGTATTGAATATTGCGGTATTATGTGAGACATATAATAATAATATTGTATGTGGTATGCATAGGGCCCGGTGGTTTTCGCGAAAAGATTTTTACATCACTTTGTTTCAGTGCCTTACGTGCGCAACTGCATCTCTGCTTTGTGGTCAGTGATTGTATGCCGTAACTTACAACGTCTGGAGGTTAAACCCGCAAATCACAGACGTGATGTGTCACAGTTATCCGTGTACTGATTGGCACAGTCAAACGAGTAACAACTCTGTACAAGAACACACTTCCAATAATCATGAAGTTGAGCTGCAGGTGTGCACGTAAGACACTAAAACAAAGTGGGGCAGTAATCTTTTCGCGAAAACTACCGGGCCATAGATAGGTATGCTCTTTAGGGCGGGGGCGAGGCCCGCTGAGTTGGTCGCGTGTTGATCTGTGGTCTGTGGGCTGCCACACCCTGAGGTGCGACATGGAACAAGACTCTACAATGGAGCAGCGCTGGAATGAGGGACGTGGGGGAAGAGGGAGTTCCCAGATATAGCTCGCCGACCAACGACATCGTCCAGAAAGTTTCCCACGTGAGAAGATCTGGGGGTTACCCTGCGGGGATCGAACCCGGATCGCCGTGATGAAAGACGAGTGCTCAGACACGTAACCATCGCGGCTCCTATGTGTACCCTAACAGCATGAAACTAAACTGCGTCAAAGTTAGGCTTATTATAGACACGAACACATCAGAGTCAGCAGTATTCTAATTGTACTTTGTTACGCGATTGTTAGGGAACCACATATGCCGGTGGCTATCAATACAGCTTTCAACCACCAAGATAACAGCTTGTTACCCTCATTATAATAAGGCCGTTCGGGTGTGGTACACGTGAAAGGCGCTGCAGAAAGATTTTCTCCGGGTTCTTCTGTTCCCCTACCTCAATTTTCATTACGAAAATTTACCGTCATGAGTGGTGCCTCATTTTGTAGGCCTACATTCCGAAACCAAAATTTTCTTATAAGATCAAATTCCTGTTTTTTTTTTGTGTGCATGTTATTTCTAGAATAACATTTTAAACTGTTAACACGATTCACATCAAATTTAGCAAGGACACCTAACTTTTCAGTATTTCAATTATTATGGGTGCATGTTATTTTTTTTCCCCTTGGTTTGTTTTTTGGTGCTGGCGTGCTCTTTTGCGTTCATTTATTTTCTTGTAAATCACTGATTGAATGCCTTGTGGAATTATGTATGTTTACCTCTGTTTGCCAGTTGCAAACAAAGTGCCCCGTCTACGTCAGTTTGCTGCTGTGATGTCAGCTACGCCTTGATTGGACTTCGGCAGTCACGCGTGTTGTGTTTAGCCGAGAACGTTCGGTCTTTATGTTTTTATGCGGCTGGCAAAACTGTTAATAATAAATAGCAAAGAGGGCGTTGATGTTCATACATAATTAGAGGTACGTCAATTTACCAAATACATTCCAAGTCAGGTTGAACGCCAAAATATATATAGGCCTACTTCATATTTAGGGCCCGGTATTTTCGCGAAAAGATTTTTGCCCCAATTTGTTTCAGTGTCTTATGTGCACACCTGCATCTCAACTTCACGATTATTGGCAGAGTGTTTTTGTGCAGAGTTATTATTCATTTGACTGTGCCAATCAGGACGTGGATAACTGTGACACAACACATCTGTGATTTGCGGGTTTAACGTCCAGACGTTGTATGTTAAGGCAACCAATCACTGACCTCAAAGCAGAGATGCAGGTGCGCACGTAAGGCTCTGAACCAAAGTGCAGCAAAAATCTTTTCGCGAAAACTACCGGGCCCTATTCATATTCACGTGTGTGATAAGCTGGCGGTTGTCACGAAACGCATATGACTACTGCAAGCCAGTAGTAAATATGGAAATGATTCATAGAGCTATCGCTTGTAATGTTGTAAGCCAATGAATAGGGACATGCAAAATTCGCGTCATTTTCTGACAACAGGCTAAACTCCAAGTGACTATAGACTCGTTCGACGTCTCCCGCGGGCCGATATTGTCGTGACTTGCCGCGGAGAATTCTTACACGCGATCTCTGTTAAGACGTAACACACGTAAATTACAACACGCAAAAGTTCGTGGCCAATTGAATCGTACACTGTGCTCTGTTATGTATAGGAAAGTGAAGTTTAGTCTGACACCAAATGATAACGTGAATTTTGCACGTCTCTACCAATGAATAATCGACTGTATCCAGAGCGTGTACAGGACAGAGCAATCTAGGCTACTGCCAGATGAATCCGCGAAATTGACGTACCTCTATATTTTATAATGTAGTTGTGTTACGATTCGAAGATGAAATTTAACTGGAAGTAGATTTTCTAAAATACATATGCGTCCTTTTTATCCGAGAGGTACACTCGTATTCCTGTGATGTCATGCTGGAGCTCATCAGAGAAGTTAAGTACGTTTGTTTGAAATTCGGAATTTTCAGAAATTAATCGCAGTACTTACATTCGATCCATATAAGGTGGGACATTTTGAGACTTGTAAACATTTGAACAGAACAGCTTTCCATTTTTGTTGGAAGATTGCCAAACAACACTACCTTACATTAAGCATGCATGTTTGAATATTTAATAACCATTTTTTTTCATTAAGACACAATGAATATTTGAATCTTGTAAAAAACCATGTAATGAAATGTGTTACATATTTTTATATAGTTGGTATTGCAGTTACGTTCCAAGAGTGTTAAGGTGGAAGTATTTTCTGTACGATTTCCCTGTGGTAAATGTTTGTAGAATTATGTGCTATAATTATTTATAACAAATATTATATATTTGTTACAGAATTGATACTTATTTTAAGTACGTAGATTTTTAAACCTAATAGTCGGATCCTTATTTTTGGTCATATATTTCTAAATCGACTTTAAATTGTGCACTTTGCTTATTTTATTTTCCCTCTCTTTAAATCTAAATTTGTCCAGTTAGGATTTTCCCTGCGGATCTGTCGTCATGAAGTTTAGAACCGTGGTGGCAGATGTATGCACGCTATCCTAGTGGGTGTCTTGAGAAAAAATTGTTATCGCAAATGTTTTCTCGGACACTACCATAGGGGCGGGGGTGGTTGCAAGGCTGCGCACTCTGCTTCTCAGGTGTATAGGGTTTCAGGAATTAGATTTGCAGAGGGCTGTCAAAGATGTGGGACTTTGTTTATTGTTTGAGCAAAGCTGAATTACGACTGTTCTTGGATACTTGCGTTGTTGAATGAGACGAAATTTACACTGCCTCAGAGCTTCACAGAAGAGCCATCAGGGTGTGTAACATGGTTAGGGAGAAGAGATCTCGAGAGATAATGTGGTTAGTTTTGGGATGAAATTTTTAAATGTTTGTTGCAATTGGAGTTTGCAATTAGAATTTATTGGTTTGTGGACATACGCCATTGCTTGTCAAACATGTCTTGAATGAAAAAGGAAAATATAAGGACAGAAACAGACTTAAAAAAAAAACAGAGAAAGAAAAAAAGTTATCCCAGAGGAATAATAAGTTTTTTTTAATTAGGCAACAAAGAATACTAAAGGTAGAATCCTTGTATAATTTTTAAAAAATTACAATTCCTCTGGGATTTTTTGTATGTTTTATGTCTGTTTTGTCCTTTTGTTTACTTTATCATTCAACAAGCGTTTGATCAGCATAACATGAGCAATGGCGTATGTCCGCAAACCAATACATTCTAATTTTGGGATGTGTGTTAATTGTGCTTGGTTTCTTCCTCTTTGCCTTAGATATGATTGTAAGTGGGGCCACATTGTTTTGAATGTTACAGCTATTATTTTTTCATTGTATGGGCTTTTGATTTGTGAACTGAAAGTGCATGATGTCTACAGGCTGGATTCAGTAATTATAGAAAGCATCGCTAGCGTCTATGCTTACCGATGCAGGGGGTCTATGCTCGAAATGGTTCGGGCTCCTAGTGTAGTCGAGACGAGTCGAGTGGTTGAACTCGCATGCGGCTCTGCGTGTGCAAGATGTGGTATGCTGGAGTCACGTGCTCTAGAGTTATTCACAGTCGAGCCGCACATCTTACTACTCGGAATGGACTGTTGGTGTGCTTGAACACCTCTGCCGCACTCGGAGAGTCTCTCGTAAGCGAGTTTCTACTCGACTGGTAGTAGGCGGACAGATTGATATTCCGCAAACGAGAAGTTGACAAAACGTACTGTATATAACACATTTTTCAGATGTGACTTTTTGAAAATTCTCAAAAAATGTCTAAATTAAAATACTTAGTAACTTTTTTTTCATAACTGACTTTTTGATAAATCAAAATAGTTAGGGCCCGGTAGTTTTCGCGAAAAGATTTTTGCCCCACTTTGTTTCAGTGCCTTACGTGCACACCTGCAGCTCAACTTCATGATTATTGGCAGAGTGTTTTTCTGCAGAGTCGTTATTCATTTGACTGTGCCAATCAGAACACGGATAACTACCACACATCACGTCTGTGATTTGCGGGTTTAACCTTCACACGCTGGGTGTTGCAGCATGCAATCGCTGACCACAAAGCAGAGATGCAGGTGCGCACGTAAGGCAGTGAAACAAAGTGCTGCAAAATTCTTTTCGCGAAAATTACCGGGCTCTAAAAATAGTTAATTTTTTATTACTTCTGTTCACCTATGTATTTTAACTGTGTTGAGATATTTGGGTAGTACCAGCGGATGTATATGCGAGAATTTATCAGTGTATAAACATTGTTGTCTAACCCATCCTTGCTCTACGGAAAATAAATACACGAACACAATCTAACAAGTCATCTTTTTTTTTTTTTGTGTTGTGTAATCAATAAGAACAATTTCTTTCATTTATCTGAAAATTCATTTGATATATATTTAAACTATTTTGTGTAAGGGTGAATTTTGTATAGCCTATAATAGTATATTAACAAGTCTCACGTGCGAACTTTATATATATTATAAATGAACCAAAGTAGCTGCTTGTATTTAAAGAACATCCTATATTAGCCCTGTGTAACTAACGGACATAAACACTCGCCTTATATCGTTGCCGAAAATAATTCAGAAATGTACAGTTCCTTGAGTTTCGCAAATTAAAACCATATTTATCAAATTAAAAAATTGTCTTCGGGGATGGTTTCGTTAAAAAAATAAATTATGAAAAATGTCCAAGCAAGCAGCTGTTAAAAGCGTTACAATTAGCCACAATGAACGCATCATAAATGTCGCATAAACCGTTCATTTGCTGTTTTTTTTTAAATCCGCGACTCTTATCATTGTAATAAATATTTTTTTTTGCATCGGGATTGTTTCTGTTGGCATTACGAGCGAGTCATTTCAATGGCCGCCGCTTCTCAGTCAGTACACTAATTCCGTATACGAGCTCTTGAAAGTGGAGCATACCGTTTTCTGCCGTATTCGTTTTCACCATTCGAATTGAGTGACGCGTGCAAACACAAACATGGCAGTCGTCGAGATCCAAACAGTCCACTTCGACAGTTAGAGCCGCTCGCCTCCAAACAGCGATACAGGTTTCATTCCAAGAAGGTTCGTTACCGATATTTGCGTGTAACACACGCGGTGGACGTTTCCTTGGCCTCGCACCATCCTGACCGCTCTCGAACCACGTACTCGGTGTTACGGTGTCCGGCTGGCTGGGCGAATTTGGCGCTTTCTAGGCCTAGAACTGCTCAGGCGGCCAGGACGTCGCAGTACGGGCATCGTGCCTTACACTTGTCTCTATGACGCAAGTCTGGCGCGCAGTTCTCTGGCAGATATTAAGTCTCTCTGAGACTTTCAGTATAGGCCTATACCTAACATTAAGTATAAACGTAGTTCGTACATGCGTATATTCTTTAAGTTTCTGCGCCAAGAGTTTCACACCTTAACGAGACCATAGAAATGCCAAATGTCGCAATTTTCAGGTGCGAAATAATACGGTTAATAGATCAACGGATGCCCTGGAAAGTAGATACCCAAAGGAAGCCTGTGCAAAGTGGAGAACTTAAAATAAGGGAATTACTGTTGTGAGGAATACGTCAATATATGCAAACATTTTATGTATTTTATTTCCTAACTGTTTGGTTGTTTACAAAGGCAAGTTAAAAAGTTATTTCGAACCTATCAATACAAAGACAAGTTTAATTGTTATCTGGAACCTAAGAATAACGTATAAAAATACAAACTATAAAAATCTTAGTTTAGTCAGGTTGCCCTAGATGACTGCTCAAGTGGATAACTTTCCAGAGCAAACGAAATATATGTAGGGCCTATGTGTGTGTGTGTATATATATATATATATATATATATATATATATATATATATATATATATATATATATATATATATATATATATAACAGACAACACATTTACACGAGCCGTGGCCTCTGTAACTTACACGCAACTCAAGTATTCACAGTACACTGGGAACATTGCATCCTGTCTTCTAATGTCTCCGTGTAGAGTTATTCACACACTTGCAGGGAAACTTTGACATAGAACCTATTCTGTTCTTTCTTGCTTGTTTTTAGGCAATTTATTTCCTTAATTCCTGCTAACCTTTCCGCACTTTTTTTGTACATTTTGTAGAACTTTTCTCGTTGCCGATCTCTTGTTTGAAGTACTGGCGAGAATTCCGGGTCGTTGACACTGCTGTTTGCGTGTACATTTATCTACATGTTTCTATGCGAATGACAAAGACTGTTATCGATTTTGGTTGTTTGGTCAGACGTCGTGATTTGATGCTAGAACAAGACTCAAGTTCCCTTAATTTAACTTCAAAAGAACGAACTAGAGAATAAATATTTGCCGCGGTATGACATTTACGAACATCTGGAGCAGCGATAGGAACTGCGAAGATAATGAGACTGGAAAATATGTACTTTCTTGCAGAACATTGATAATTTCTACGTTTCCATGTCGTTTTAAAATCGGTTTCAAAACCCTTACCGATTTGAAAACGCTCATGGAAACGGTATTCAAATCGATTTGAGTCTCAAGGTCGTTACACCACAGAATCGTATCGGATTGAGTCGGTTGTAAAATACCATGGAAACATGGAACGTATTGAAAACGAGTCGAAAGTAAACAAACACATACAAATGAAAGACTGAAGAAATATTATCGTACGATCATGAAGAACAATAATTTTCTTGTATCCTTTTAATTTACTTAAGCAGTTTAATTTACGTAGAGGCAAAGAAAATTATAAAGAGATGAGCGTATGAATTTTTTTTATTTCATGTCAACCAACATACATTTCAATTGTACCAACATTGCCACATGCAAATTGGTCCAGCGAACTGAAACCAATTGTTGTCGGATTCAAAGTCTGCATGTAGACGGACATCATAACGATGTGGAAACGTAGTAAATATCAGAAGAAGGCCGTTGCCTGTGCAGACAGGCATAAACCCTAGAGCACTAGCAGTTTGGGAACGAGACTCTAAAGCACGTTCAAGACCTGAATTATACAGACGATGTAGTATAATTAGGCCTAACATCACAGGAAATATGAGCACTATATGGCCGAATTCATGAACACCGAATAACACTTAGGCCTATTGAATTTTGAGGCATCTGCAGTGATTCAGACATTATCTCTACAAGACAGCCTGTAGGGTCACTCATATGAAGTCTTCCCTGCATATGTTTTCGCACATAGGGCTTATATAAGAAAATAGATGAAAGAACCAGATGCATTGCAGTAACAAATAGTATTTGTCAGTTGTCCTCTTTCGGTACTAGATGTTATTGTCACTTCCCTTTTGCCTGTCATAGTCACAATGTTTGGTGGTTTATTAGTTGAAGTTCCTATTACCGTTTAATCCATAATACTAGATGCCTCAAAATAGTTTTCTTCTACAACCACAGGAGTCAATAAAACCAAGACACTCTAGATCTCGCAACTGAATGGTTTTGACCTAGTAGTTCCTGCCTAAAGTTTAAAGCTATTTAGGCATACGTAGAGTTTTTAAGCTGTTACAGCGTTCATTTACAGTATTTCCCCGAAACAACACAATAACACCAAATTGAAATAAAAAGTAGCCTAATACGACTTGGTAAATGAAGTAAATAATTAGGTTGATACGGTCTAGAGCCACGATTTTATGGCGAAAAGATTTTTGCAACATTTGGTTTCGATGCGTCATGTGCACACCTGCAGATCTGTTACATCGTCTGTGGTTGGATTATTTTACTCCCACTTGCCTTGGCAAATTATATACGTACAGACTCACAATAATCTTATTCTGATTGGTACAGTCAAATGAGAAACATGTCTGAACAAAGACACGCTGCCAATAACCTTGAAACAGAACTGCCGATGTGCACGTCAGTCACTGAAACAAAGTGGGGCAAAAATCTTTTCGCGACAAAATCGTGGCCCTAGGTATAACAGCAAAACGCAGATGCAGCACGGAAGCCGAGACAGCAATAAATAATGACGTTGTTTGTGAAAGGTTTTGTTTATATTAAATTAATGATAATCCTAGAGATTTATTCAATTGTTTTATTTTGCTACATGTATTTATGTTATATTTTCTCTCTATAACAAATAACAAAATACAGTGGAGAATAATTCAGTCTAGTTTAGAACAACTTTATTTGCTAAATGCTGTCGATGCAACCTACTTATACTATTTCTTTTATGAGCAATTGTCCACTTTTCCCGGTTCACTGTAAGCAAATTTGTAGAAAATTTTGAAATGAAAACTAAATGGAATGGAATGCGGCCCTAGTGAAATTTTATGATCATTACTGGCGTGTCGTGTACGTATAATACCTACCACTGATGCAGAAAACAGCCCAGTCTTTGTAAACATAAATAGGTGTAGACCTACTTACATTGCAAATATTTAAAGAACATCTGGAAAGCACTAACTGTTGCATCACGTACCCTACAATGGCTTCCCACACTGTAAAAAAACTTCCGGAAATGTTTAGGAAGTAATGAACCTAAACGCAGTATGGGACAGTTACCATACTTCCGTCTTGTAAATATACAAACTTTTACACTTGTTACAATACAAGTTTGGAAGCTATAGTATACATTTGACTGTTTTATAATAAAGTTCAGGAGTGCTACCAGGGATGTCTGGGAAACTATTCTACCATACCTACTTTCTTAGCACTCCTATACGTACGTGTGGTAAAATAACAAACTATTTTTTAGAGTGCAGGTACGTTTTTTAAGTTCCTCACAAATGCTATAGATGCACTACCTGTAGGAACTGCGCCGGGGTGCAATCTAGTGTATCGTTCGTAACACAGAGCGAGAGAGAGAGAGAGAGAGAGAGAGAGCTGTTTTAGTCAGCGTTTAACAGCTAGGTCTTCAACGCTGGTGAGGTGAGTGTGGAGCAAAGACGGAATGAGAGAGGAAGTAGAACCGGATATCCCCTTAACGCCCACGCGCATCCACGTCTCGATCACAATCATTGTAGTCCTATACGTAAGTTATAGACCTATACGCTGTAGTGTGATAATATTACGCTTGTCGAAAGTCAGGAGATGGGCGGCAGATGTCACGATGTACTTTTCTCCGTTACTTCTCTTAAGAAATGTCCTCGGGTCGTGCATGGACGGTTTGTAGTGTTTCGCACGTATTCTTTGCTAAGCAAAACTGCTTAAGTTATTAATATTACATGTATCTACGAACAGGACACGCACTCGAAACTATGATTTTATATTTTGAAATTGAGCGCGTTTGTCAGTAACATGATTTTCGAACCTCTCAAAATTGCTATAAACTAACTCCGATAGTAGCCTACCATTTGAATCCGTAATATGCCAAACTGTGACGCTTGCGTTGTCACACGTAGGATTTGTGAGAATAATGTATCTTATTAAGTCTTATATAATAATACTTCTGATTTGAAACTTATGTTTGATTGTCGAGGTGTAAATTTTGTCCTGGAACTCAATACTACGGGCCGCGTCGTTTCAAAACGAGATACATGCGGCGGCCTTCACTGCAAACTATTCAAAAATAAGATTTTTAGGGTCGCTGCTAAAATAACTAATAGGTAGAGACACTGGTAAACCGCAAAAATGTTTAGCATAGTCTCCAATAAACTATAGTATATTAACCATGACACGTGGGTACAGTTTTGGGGCGAATCACACACGCTGTGTGTTCAAGCTGTACCGTTCGAACCGGGTTTGTTGAAGAGAGAAACAATGCTTCAAATAAACAACAGCCAATATAGATACGAAACATTCAGTGTTATATACATCATGTTGGAACCTAGCAAATAGTCAACTATTCCGCGATTTTCCAGTGCCTCTACTAATAGGAAAAAGACTACAAGGAAAACCTTGCACGCCAGTTCGGTGCGCTGCCAATAGAGGCGATATGTCTCTCGTCGAGCATGGTTTTCTGGCTCTTATCGCTCTGTTCTTCCCACACGCGTCAAACGCGGAAATCTGAAACATTTTCACACTCCTCTTAAATACAGCATAGTTAGAGACACTGGAAAATCGCGAAAATGTTTAGCATAGTCTCCAATAAACTATAGTATATTAACTGTGACACGTGTGAACAGTTCTGTGGCGAATCACTCACGCTGTGTTTTCAAGCTGTACCGTTTTAACTGGGTTTGTTGAAGAGAGAAAAAATGCTTCAAATAAACCATAGCCAATATAGATACAAAACATTCAGTGTTATGTACAGCATGTTGGAGCCTAGCAAGTAGTCAACTATTCCCGCGATTTTCCAGTGTCTCTAAGCATAGTTTCATGTGTGTTTGTTTCCGTAGATAAACGTAATGCGAATAAGTTAAGCTGTTTAGCGTGAAAAAGAATGAGCGGGCACGCTCCAACCATTCTCAAACGAGTTAGTGAATGCTAGCTTACTTTTACGTTCCAAACACCGAAACGAGGAAGGTAAAAAGTCAAAATGTAACCAGTCCGTCAAACATCTCATCGCCTCTAGGCGCGAAGGATTAAACTAGCGTCCAGTATTTTCGTATAAATCGTTTTTCAGCGAGACTTCAAGCGATGACCCAGTTTATTTGTGGAGGGTCGGTCCTATGCAGGTTTCTACGATTTGGTATCCCGAGTGTGGTTGATATATCCTCAGCTACAGCAACGTGAAAAAAGTCATTTTTAGCTCTTATGAGGAGCTTGGAATTCATGTTTTTAATTAGCGGACGGCATTTTTACAATCATAGGGACACCGTTTGAAGCGTGTCTTATTTTCGTAGATTTACTCATTGGAAACTTTGCAACGCCCCCTAGTGGTAAGTTACTAGAAAACATTACGTCTACCATACATAGATCAATGCTACAATACATAGTGATTTGTCAAATTCAAACTTAACTGTCCATAATAACGACAATAGTGACGTCCCAAGAATCCACACATCTCCACATGTCCGAGTCCGTATCTGTACCTGAATCAGAACTCTGATTCTGTCTATTTTCTCCCTTTCTGGACCCTGGGAACGCTTACTTATAGTCCAAAAACTTCCCCTACCCTCACAATTCTCCGTCCAATCCGGGTAAACATGACGTAACTAGCGGCGCACCAAACGTCCTCTATACGACGGTGGCGCTATCTTCAAATGTAGTTCTGCCAACCTCGTAAAAACATAAAGTAGGAAAGTTCTCGGCGGAAAACAGCCCACGTGACGTCCATGACCCAATCACGAGGGTATTCGACGTCACAGCTGACGAAGGTCGGAAAAACACCGGCTTCTTTCTGCTTACTCGTTCGGGAACCATGGTGGCAACC
>PNEQ01107757.1:0-24768 GCA_003012365.1 Medauroidea extradentata | reverse complement strand
TTTTTATCGTCGCACACACTGAAATAATAAGTATGTTTACTTTCATTATAACGTGAGGGTAAGCAAATAAGCTATCACAAATAATGAAGCAGTGAATATATGATTGCGGTGCTGGTGACCCAGAGTGCTGTAGCTATTATTTATCAAGACGTGTAGATGTACTCCGGCTAGCATGCACCATGTTAATAAATAATAATGTTTACATAACCATACGGTAAGGAATGCTTGTTTGAGTCGTAAATTTTTTTGTTAATATTTATGTTGGTGGTAATAAATACGTGAATACGTGCATTTTTTTCTTTGTTTTTGTGTACGTATGTGACGATACTCGACTCGACTCGGAAATTTCCAATACTATACTCGAATTCGAGTATTAACTGTAAACTCGACTCGAACTCGAATTTCGAGTACTCGCAGAGCACTAATTTTAAGTTACATAGAGTTGATAGTTTAAAACGCGAAATTGGTTTATTTTCACTTTAAAAATAAGTTAAATGACTACTGTCATCTCCAATCTTATTAAAATAAATTTTACTACAGTTTCGTATTTTTCTGGTTCCTTAGCGATAGCAACGAAACTAGTGGCCGAAATTTTCCCTGTGCCAAACTCTCCCATAAGAAAACACATTTTCTTTCTAACCTGTAGTAGATTAACCTTACTCACACACACAAGCTCAGTCTATCTAGTACAAGCCCGTGAAACACAAATCCTTTGTGCGTCACGAGGATAAAGATGGATGGCTACTTCCTATTAGGAGTGGAAAGAATTCGCGTCTCGCAGATACAGTGTTGGCCGATTATTTTTCTGGTGGCAGCGCTGGGGCAACCCGTCTCCTCCATGTCCGACAGCCTCCAACCCCTCCCCACCCTCCTATTATTTTTCCCCACGGGTCAACGCAATGTCTGGCGAATTCCGCGACTCCTCCCACTCGTGCCCTAGCAGCGAGCTCGCTCGTGAACCAAACAAAAGGTCCAGCAGTTCGTGACTGGCGTCGCGCTCTGACCCTCCTTTTTTTTCTACTTCCACATACCACGGGACCTCCCCCTCTCCCCGGCCGTATTTCTCTTTCATTCATTGTCCTTTTGGGAAAAGTTTCATTCCTCCTGCCTCTGCTCGACAGGCATCTCTGGAAACGAGCAGTGGTGTACCCAAAGCAGGGTGGTTGGGGGTTGAAAGGAAAAAAATATACATATATGTGTGTGTGTGTGTGTCACAGGTCATGAGAAAAGAGACAACTTCCAAGATGCCAAAGATATTTTTATTCTGATAAGTCATGGCAAAATGACTTTCAAGGTATTGGAAGTTAAGAGGAGTCCTCGACTGGCGCATGGACGGCGTCGCAGCGTGTCACGCGCATACATTTTTACGCGAAACCGCTTAAGTTATTCATATTATGTTTACCTACGAAAAGAACACACACTTCAAAACATGCTTCTATTTTTTTTAAATGCAGAACGCTTGTTAGAAACATGATATTCGGGCCTCTCAAAATGGCTAAAAACGGTGTTGTAACTTCGAAAATATTACCTGAATTCGTAAAGTGAAAAACGAGAGGATGCGTTGGTCTTTACTTCATACTATCCAAAAATAAAATATTGGGGTCACCGCTCAAAGTCCCATAGTAAAAAGACTACAACGGAAACCTTGCACGTCAGTTTGGCGCGCTGCAAATAGAGGCGATATGCTTCGCTGCAAATAGAGGCGACATGCTTCTCGTCAAGCGTGGGGCACTGGCTCTTATCGCTATGCTGTTCCCACGTGTCAAAGGTGGAAATTTGACACCGCGAAGGACTCCTCTTAAGGTCCCATTTCTTATGACCTGTTACACACACACACACACACACATATATAGCCTATATATATATATATATATATAAATAAATATATATATATATATATATATATATATATATATATATATATATATATAACGCGGTACTTAGATCTGAGACGCTTAGAGATCTTTAACTTATATGTTAGGGGTTTATGAGTTTATCGCAACTAAATTAATTATACTATATAGTTTTAAATATATCTCTAAAATAAGTATTCCTAAACAACTAAAATAAACGAATATGTACAGTATTCACAACATGTATAAGTATTCCGCATCGCTAGAGCAAGAAACAAAACGGTACAAAATTATTTTTCACCGAAAATCTGCACCTCTAATTATATAGATATTTACAAACTAGTACGCTCACATACCACCTCGTCGCGTGACCACGGTCGTAGAAGAACAGGTCTGGACACTCGCCTACCTACCAATGTATTCTGCTTGACACCTTGTTGCAGTGGCGGCTCGTGGGTTGTGGCCAGGTAGGGCTGCAGTTGCCAAAAGCTGTACAGGGTTGTGCGCTGGTTGACTCTACAGCCACAGACACGCTGATGTGCAGGTGCCCCTTACTACTGAGTGGTCACAACACATCTAGTAGCCGGCAAATATTTCATAGTCATTGGTCTACGGCGCGTTCATCAAAAGTGTACAGTTCCGACCATCTGGCAACAACCCACGTGCCGCCACTGCCTTGTTGTTTGGCTGCAGTTCACCAAGTTACCGAGAGTGTTATACATCTTTGGTGCTGCGGTCAGGGCGGTCGGACTCACACTCCGCCCACTGTTTTTCCATTGTTAACTTTATAAAGTAAATAAAGATTGCTGGAGCCATGCTTTAGGATTGTGAGCGAAGGAAGTACATTCATAAATTGATAAAAAAAAAAAAATACGTTTTGATAAATTGTTTATCTTAGTGGGAGGGAAGTGGGCGGAGTTTGAGCCCGACCACCCTGATTGCAGCGCCAAAGACGTACAGCATTTCGGTAACTTGGCGAACTGCAGCCAAACAATAAGGGGGTCAAGTTTCCAGGAGAGTGTCCACACCTGTTCTACGGCCGTGGCGGTGACAGAATAACCTCTCTTCTCCACGCCAACTTACAGTCGTCAGCATAAATGACGTCATGTTCCCTGGGGGGACAGAGCAGGAAGGATGCGGGGTGGGTTTACCCCAGCGTGACTAATGAACGGAACCTGTTTTAGATTAACGGTTCTTGTCTTGCTTCTAATATCATCGGCGGTCGTGTGACCGGTTGTGTAATTAAGTCATTTGTAGTTTAATACGCGGTTTACTATACCACAAAATTGTTTTCTTAGCATATTCACTTAAAATTCTGACATTTAACTCTGTCCGTTCAGGGAGTAGGAATGAGAGGAACGGTTTTAAATTTCTGCTTGCGAAACGCCCATTTATACTTAGTCATGCATTACAAGGGATTCGACTTACTCTTTTCACCAAATGACGTCACGACTAAGGATGACAAAAGGGTTGTGCAAAGGAATGGGATGAGGTTGGGAGTGCACGGAATAGGGGCCTACCAACCATCCTACTACATAAAGAATTTTCTGGGAAGTTATTAAAAGAGAGAAAGAAAAAAGGAGCAAGGAACGAGGAAGAACCAGGAGGTGTTTATGGCTGAAACGAGAACTCATTTCGGTTGGAGAAGATTAAACTTCAGGAGCGCCGCCTATGGATCGAGGTATTTTGCGTTTCTGGCCAGAAACGAGGGAACGCTAATGCCCCTGTGAAACTGCTAAAACTTTCCCGGCAAGTTATATCAAACAGACTTTATCAAAGAAAGCGTGATGTTTATGACGTCACCGTTAACGACTCCCCTGCAAATGCGTTTGCTGGAAAATGTATTATCGACTCAGTTCTCATTACGGGACCGTGGTTGGCGTAGTCGCTACAGCACTCGCCTCCCAGTGGCGGCTCGTGGGTTGTTGCCAGGTGGGGCTGCAGATAGTCGGAACTGTACACACTTGATGAACGCGCCGTAGACCAATGACTAGGGCCACTATTTTGTCGCGAAAAGATTTTTGCCCCACTTTGTTTCAGTGTCTCTCGTGCACATCGGCAGCTTTGCTTCATGGTTATTGGCAGCGTGTCTTTGTTCATACACGTTTCTCATTTGACTGCACCAATCAGAATAAAATTATTGTGACTCCATACGTCTGTAATTAGCCAGGGCAAGTGAGAATAAAATAATTATCCAATTACGGGCGATGTAGCAGAGCTGCAGGTGTGCACATGACGCATCGAAACCAAATGTTGCAAAAATCTTTTCGCCATAAAATCGTGGCTCTACCAATGACTATGAAATATTTGCCGGCTACTAGATGTGTTGTGACCACTCAGTAGTAAGGGGCACTTGCACATCAGCGTGTCAGTGGCTGTAGAGTCAACCAGCGCACAACCCTGTACAGCTCTTAGCAACTGCAGCCCTACCTGGCAACAACCCACGAGCCGCCACTGCTCGCCTCCCACCAAGGCGATCCGGGTTAGATTCTCGGTGTGGCCGGTCCCCGGATGTTTCTCATGTGAGAATCGTGCCGGACGATGCTGCTGGTCGGCGGGTTTTCTCTGGGATTTCATGTTTCCTCCGCTCCGTCATTCCGGCGCTGCTCCATACTCGCATCATGCCACCCCTCATCACAGTGCTGAACTACATCTCTTCACTTCCATTATCATTATAGTTGTCCAAGTGCGGTAAAACCATAATTTTATATTATATGAAATAGTATTGGTTTTGTTGACGATACTTGCGAGCACAGTTTTCTTTAACAAAATAATTTTAGCTGTCATAGTTTTCTCATAATGGTGCGTCAAAGTCAAAATTTACATGTTACCCAGCAAGCAAATAGTGATAACCAATTGACTAACACGTGGAATAATTCACTGAGAAAAAAAACGCCATGAGTTATGTAACAAAATATTAAGTACACTTACAATGAACCCTTTTTATATTTTAAAAATTTCCGAATTCGCAACATTTTTCTTGTATTTTTGAAAAATTTTAAACAAAATATAATATAACGTAGTGGGTTTCTAAATAATTTATTAGGGATATTCAATAACCGTGTATTATTTCAGTTGAGGAAGTCAATTGATTTTCACTATTTACATGGCAACATAATATGCAAATTTAGACGTTTTGCACGTAGGGCCGGTTTTAAGATTAGTTTTATATTTGCAAGTAAGCAAACTTCAAAATGCTGAACGGCTTTGGAAACGAATTAAACCTATCGCCAGGAGCCTCGGATTGTGGTAAAAAGATTGGTACACCAGTTTTTTTTCTCTTATGCCTTCCGTGCACACAATGCAACTCTGTTGCAAGGCCAGTAATTGGGTACGCACACAAACAGCCAATGTCGTGGTCGGCTCCTTACAAACATGGCACATCCTATGGAGCACACGATTTTTCGTGAAAATAATTCTGCAACAGTTTGTTTCAATTCCTTATGTGCATGTGTGGAGCCTTGCTTCATGGTTACTGGCAGAATGTATTATTGCACAGACGTGGCTCATTTGACTGTACCAACAAGGTTACTGCGACACCACACGTCTGTGATTTGCGGGTAAGAACCCTAGACGCTGAGATGTATATTCAGCCAATCACTGGCCATGAAGCATGGCTGCATATGTTCACATAAGGCACTGAAACACACTGTTGCAGAATTATTTTCGTGAAAAATCGTGGGCTCTACAGATATACCTTTTGTAAAATCAGTATCCAAAATCCACACATACATAAGACGGCTACTTGCTCTGGATCAATTTCAATCCAAAAGCGTCGGATACCCATGCCTGAACAAAGCATTTTTTACCATTTCATTGTGTTCAAAGTTGTGCCGTGCAACTTGCCGAACAACGCGGCGGTTTGCATAGCAAAGTAGACGCATATCGATGGTGAAGATGCAAAACCTCGTATGTCACAATTGGAAAGAGTTCAGATGGGCGGATAAACTGAAGATGAAATCTGACTGGCGTGGAAGAAATTTTACAGCCCTTTAGTTTGCATCAATACAATAAAATGTACTTTGGGGAAAAAACTGATTTATGGACATTCTTGTTATTGCCGAGGAACAATGTGTAAAAATGTAAATACTGTCAAAAATATACATACGAGGTTTTTGCATCTGCACCAAAAATATGGAACATGAATAGGTAGTGACCTCTGATTTTCGCGAAAAATCTTTGCACCACTTTGTTTTAACGCCTATCGTGCACACCTTCAACTCTACTTCGTGGTCAATAATTGGAAGTTTTTAACTCGCAGTGTCGTCGGGTTCTAGCAGCTAATCACAGACGTGCGAAGTCGCAGTAACTTGTTCTGATTGGCACAGTCAAATATGTGATGCCTCTACCTAAAGACATGCTGCCAGTAGCCACGAAGCAAAGCTACAGATCTGTACATAAGGAATTGAAACACCTAACCTAACCTAAAAGCCGTGAAGGGATGGTGCGTCAGAGAAGAAATTCTTCATATTGTTCAGATTTCGTCAAAAACGTCATAAAATGCATTGATACATTCAGTTCCTGTAATTTTGATTTCGTAAGTTGATTACTTATTTTAATTTTGGCTACCCCACAACATCCATTTTGAAACTTTGATGAGTGATTATTAGAGACGGTGAAATTTCGCGAATTCAATGACCTGCATGTTAGAATCAAATATCCTATGCATACTCAAGCCCCGACCATTTGTCAGCTAGCTACTACTCGGTGGAACAGCAGACCATGAACGAATAGACAGGGCTTGAGTATGCATAGTAATTCGCGAAATTTCACCATTTCTAGTGATTATGTAAAAACCATAGGGCCTAATTTTTTTAATGGGGGAAATGACATGTTATATGATGTGTAAACGTTGAACAATGTTTGCCGCTAATATAAAAAAATTGAATTCTTACGGGTTCAACGCCCTGATGGTTTAAGTACGTGACGGCGCGGCGGAACGATACGTGGCCTACGGAGAAGTGACCTTGTGGTTCTAGACCAATTAGGGTCAACTGCAACGTTGTGACAACCAATGAACGGAAAGCAACACGCTGTCGTTCTTACAAATGCTCAGTCGAATAAACGTCCTAAACAATGCCCCTATGGACACCTCCATTGTGAAAAATGATATTTTTCCGTACAATAGTTTCCCAAACAGGAATGTAACTGAAATGCCACAACAAATTTCAGAAAATACAGTTTACCCTGTATTAATCAATAAAGTATGTAGAATGCTAACTGGTCGAGAATCTTTCGTAATTAAGCCACATTTACAAAAGGCAGTAAATTATTTTTATCAAAGCACTGTAAACAGATTATAGACAACGTAAGACACAATTTAGTGTGTTCATATGAAAAAAAATGTACTTCAGTCACCTAAGAAAAAAGGCTAGCTTTGAAGAGAAGTACACTACAGTGTAAGAGACATTTTTATATCCAAACGAGAGCAGATATAGCTACACTGTTCCACAATTTTGTTAAATATAGTTTTTACTATTTAGTTGATTTTTTTACATAAGGCTATTTAGTTGATTAATGAGGAATTTCTTCAACTACATAATTAGCAAACCCACTGCGTATTTTATCTATAAATATTTGGTAAACATAGCATAAAGTGTTGTTTGACAAAAACTGGGAATAGTTTTTCAATAGCTCTCGTTTAGGATTGAAGAAAATAATGATCGTAAAAGTAGTTTGTTTGTAATTAACGTTGAAAACGTCAATTGAAACTGGCAGGAATTTGATCAATAAAAAAAAAGCAACTCTAGAAAAGTTTTTGCCATCTTTTTAAACAAATATTTCACTAGCGTGACGTTTTTTTATTACTAAGCGTACGCTCTTGCGTTAGGATCTAATTTGAAAAATTAGTGCTACTTCGTCATAAATATTCCAGCAGAAGAAACGGGTCATACTATAAAAACACTAATTTGATCATAAGTTCTGCATAAGGGATGTTTTACAAGCTAAAGAAGTATTTTGGACTTACGCCATTGCAGCGAAACCATAAATAAACCTAAACGAACGGGCAAGTTTGTTTATTTATCTGTTTGTTTAAGCGTATTCTCTGGTTTTCTGTGACATTTGCTCCAATGAAGTGTGTCCAAAATACTTCTATAGTATTAAGGGCTTGTTCCCGAGTTTTTTTCAAACTGGTGCCAACAACGTAAATATTTTTTAACCGAAAATTTTGAAAAAAATTTAAGTCAATGTGCAATCACACGATGCACAATACTGTGGACACGTTTTTTTAAAAATAATGTACCATTCGCCAGCAAAAAACTAATTTCCTTCATTTTTGCTTATTTTTACGACGAAAAACATGGTACTTTGGGTAATGAAATCTAAAAAACCGTTCAGTATAATTCTACAAAAAAATTCAGCTACAAATTATAACATAGGCCTACAAGTGTCAAAACTGTGCAGCAAAATTTTTATATGAGTATTAGGTAGCAATAAAAAAAATATTTTCGAAATCACTGCAAAACTCCGTAACAAGGCCTTAAACTCACTCCCATTACAAGAATCGTTCAAAAATAACAAGAACTGTTTCCTAAGACAGTTATTTTTCGATTACTAAGCGATAATTTCCAGACTTCTGCAAAAGTCAATAAACTCGGCAAAGTTAAAGAAGGGCACTGTATTACCAGCCAGATGTTGATCAAATATGTGAAGTGCGTAAATATTTATTGTAAAGTATTACGTTTACAGACATTGAAAGATCACGACAATATTTTACGTCAACATAGTCTTCAATACACTGTTAGTAGTATCTTTATCCTACTACTATTGCATGATGAACATGAGGAAAGTTGTGTGACAAGTGACTAACGTTCTATGTCAAGCTCACGCTACGTAGTTTTTCACATTGGTGCAAAAAAAAAAAACTTTCATTACGCAAAACTTCGGAAAAATTCAAGACTAAGACACAACATTCTATGTAGGCATTTTGAAAAAATACTGCACAGTTCGTTCGCTAATAATTATTTTTCTTAATATTGCCTCATTTGCATAGCAAAATTGGTGAGACTTTGGAGCAAAAATTAAAAAATCTTCATTACTACCAAAAATTAGGTACAAAATATATTTGAGTCAAAACTATGTAGGTATTCTTCGATACGATAGTAATTGTCTTGCTTTAAATATCATATTTTCAAAATCACTGTAAAACTACCGGGCCTGTTGAAGATATAAACAGTACTTCAAATCCTGAAGTTGTTTTGTGCCAACATACCAGCTTGAAAATACTCTTGCGACATAGCCTATATGATTGGGTGATATACGTCTGACACAACGTAATTGTCTGCAGACCAATAACAGGCAACACACAATATTCTTATTGGCTCAGTCAAATACGGCAACAGCTCTACGTACAAGCGAAAGCCAGTCATCTTTTCATAATCTGAACGTGCGTTGAAATCTAGCAAACATACTAAGTTTACCCGCGATAAAACATCATCTCTAACGATAACTACAGGCAGGAAAAATTTGCAGGTTCACCGACCTGTAGGATAGCTTCCAAGAATATTTTATAATCGTGCAAACAGCAGCTGTTTATTAGCTGCTCGCTGACACAGTTGTATGGGCCTGCATTTAGTTACAGTTTTAGTATTGGCTCAGCTACTTCCAGGAAGTGTCGAGTAAGTCAACGGCCAATTGTGAACGTGATTACAGACCTATAGATAGTTGCTTGCGCATAAAAGAAAACGCAAATGTTTCAGGTCTCTAAGGATAACCAATATAGATACAAAATATACATCATGGAGCCTAGGAAATAGTCATCTTTTCCCGCGAGTTTCCACTGTTTCTAGTGATAAGTCAGCGAACAGCTTGGCCGTGGCGCGCGAACACCGTCCAATCATACAAGTCTCAAGACGCCTACGTTGGTTTGAAGAATACTCTAGAAGAAACAATTCTCGCGATTTTCCACCATCTATAGTTAGGGATAGGAAAATTTCGCGAATTCAATAGCCTACATGTTAGAATCCAGGAAAATGGGTTCTAGCATGCGTGTCATTGAATCCGCGAAATTTTCCTATCCCTATCTATAGTTACATTATTAAGTTAATTTTGATAGGATTTGTAAATATAATAAGTTAAGGTGAATGTAAGAGGGTTTTAAGACCTCTTAACGAGGCTGTATCATACCTAATTTCTAGGGCCACGAATTTGTCGCGAAAAGATTTTTGCCCCACTTTGTTTCAGTGACTCACGTGCACGTCGGCAGTTTTGTTTCAAGGTTATTGGCAGCGTGTCTTTGTTCAGACACGTGTCTCATTTGACTTCACCAATCAGAATAAGATTATTGTGAGTGTGTACGTCTATAATTTGCCACGGCAAGTGAGAGTAAAATCATCCAATCACAGACGATGTAGCAGAGCTGCAGGTGTGCACATGACGTATCGAAACCAAATGCTGCAAAAATCTTTTCGCCATAAAATTGTGGCTCTACTAATTTGTTAAACTTATCAACTTTTATTTAATAAATTAAGGCTACGATGAATTATCAGTAGAGCCACCTTTTTGTCGCTAAAATATTTTAGCCCAACTTTGTTCAGACAAATCTCTCATTTGACTGCACCAATCATAATAAGATTATTGTGACTCCGTACGTCTGTATTTTCCAAGGCAAGTGAGAGTAAAATCATCGAATCACAGACGATGAAGCAGAGCTGCAGATGTTCACATGAAGCATTGAAGCCAAATGTTGCAAAAATCTTTTCGTCATAAACTCGTGACTCTAATTATCAGCAATGTCTCTTAATGAATACAATACGTTTCACGATAATTTGCGTATTTATGAACTAAATTGCTACTAAGATGTATACGATAGCGAGGGATAACTTTAATCTCAGGTTTTTTAATTTTCATAGTTGATTCATCATTTGACTTAAATACTACGAATGCAATGTGCATAAAAACGATGTAATTAGCTGTCCAAATAAAAATATTTTCAGATAAATATTGTCGAATTCGGAATCAGAAATAAACTAACAAAAATTCAACACGATATGTGACACGGGCTCTCAGGAACCGATGTGAGTGGAGTGAGGTGAAAGGACAACACATATACGAGCCAAGATTCGAACACAGGACCTCTCGCACCGTAGACCGGATCTTAACCGACTACGCTACGGAGGCCGGAGTAAATGTACTAGGTAATTAAATTCAACTCTTTTGTTTGACAGGTATAAAAAGGAGAAGGGGGGGGGAAACTAGTAACACTAGAGATGTGAGATATTTTGGTCAGCGTTCAACATCGAGATCTTTAACGCTGGTGTGGGGCGACATGATGTATGGAGCAGCGCCGGAATGAAAGGGCGGGGGAAACGGAAGATCCCTGCGAAAACCCGCCGACCAGCGGCATCGTCCGGCACGATTCTCACATGCGAAAATCCGGGGACCGACCCCGCCGGGAATCGAACCCGGATCGCCTTGGTGGGAGGCGAGAGGTCTGACCAATCGACGACCGCGGCCCCTAGTAACACTAGAGTATATACTGGACCGGACGCGTGAGCCGTACTGTAACGTGGTACAGAAAGTATTTTTTCTTGTGTAACTATTAAATATGTTCCAAATGTGTTTATCTACGAAAAGAAGACACACTTCAAACTGTGTCCCTATGGTTTCAAAAATGCCGTCCGCTCATTAAAAAATGATTTCCAAGCTCCTCAAAAATGTTAAACATGGCCTTTTTACGTTGCTGTAGCTGAGAAAATACCGATCGTAATCGTAAAACTAAGTCGTAGAAACCTGCATTGGACTTTACCACATATTTTCCAAAAATAAAACAACAGGGTCGTCGCTTGAAGTCCGATTGAAAAACGCATTCTACGAAATCACTGCACGCTAGTTTAGTCCTTCGCGCCTAGAGGCGACGCGGAGTTTGACGCACATGCTATATTCGACTTATCACCTTCCCCGTTTCCGTGCCTCAAACGTAAACATAAAGCTACCGTCCACTAACTCTTAACGATATGCAACTGTTTCTAACCTTATGAGTTGGTACAACGGTAGACACTTTCGACTTGCAACAAAGAGGAGCAGAGTTCAATTCCCGGCTGCGACCTTCCTGAGTTCGATTTTCCATGGTTTCTTAAAATCGCTCTCCAGACCAATGCCGGAATGGTTTTTCCTCAAACAGCACGGCCGACTCCACTCCCAGTTCCTCAATTAACATAAATCAAAACGTGGTCCTAGTCATAGCTTCCAGCTGTAGAATAATCAGCTAAATAAACAAAGCAAATAGAGACCATTCTGTATGGACGCTGACCCCATAGAATTACTATTTTATGTTCAATAACTAGAGACAGAAAAAATTCTCGTGTTCACTGACTAGCCACTATTAATCTCTGTGAACTGAAGCAGACAACAGCTGGTCATTGGCTGCTCGCTGACACAGTGCAATGGGCCCGCATTTAGTTACATTGTTATTATTGGCTCGCCGACTTCATGGTGGTGTTAAATAAGTAGAGACCTGAAAAATTAGCGTTTCATTTTACGCACACGCTAGAATTCCAACAACTATAAGTTTGTGTCACTTTCGCAATTGGCAGTTGACTTATTTGACGTCCGCTGGAAGTCTCTGAGCCAATAATAAATCATGCCTTAATGTGCCCCATACCACTGTATCAGCGAGCAGCTAATAAACAGCTGTTGTTTGCTTCAGTACACATATATTCTTGGAGGCTAGCCTACACGTCAGAGAACCCGCGGATTTTTTCCGGTCCCTACAAATAAGTCAACTGCCAATTGTCAAAGTAGCACGAGTTTACAGTTACTGTAATTCTAGCTTGTACTTGAAAGAAAACGTGAATTTTATCAAGTCTCTATCAATAACTAGAGCTCACGTTTTTTCGCAAAAAGAATTCTGCAACAGTTTGTTTTATATGCACATATGAAGCTTTGATTCATGGTTACTAGCAGACTATATTATTGCACAGGCGTGGCTCACTTGACTGTGCCAATAGGAACAAGGTTACTGCGACGCCACAAGTCTGTGATTTGCGGGTAGAACTCTAGATACTGAGAGATAAAAACAACCAATCACTGATCACGAAGCAGGGCTGCATATGTGCACATAAGGCATTGAAACAAATTGTTGCAGAATTATATTCGCAAAAAATCGTGGGCTCTATCAATAACTAGGGCTAGGAAAAATTCGCAAGTTCAATGACCTGCAGGCTAGAATCCAATGTCCTATGCATACTCAAGTCCCGTCTATTCGTTCATTGTCTGCTGTCTGAATGAGTGGCAGGTAATGGACAAACGGTGTAGAGCCACGATTTTATGGTGGAAAGAATTTTGCAGCACTTTGTTTTAGTGCCTTACGTGCACACCTGCAGCTCCGCTACGTGGTCTGTGATTGGATGCCGTAACACCCAGCGTGTGGAGGGTAAACCCGCAAATCACAGACGTGATGTGTCACAGTTATCCATGTACTGATTGGCACAGTCAAATGAATAATAACTCTGCACAAAAACACTTTGCGCAAATAATAATTAAGTTGAGGTGCAGGTGTGCACGTAAGACACTGAAACAAAGTGTGGCAAAATTCTTTTCGCGAAAAAATCGTGGCCCTAACGGTAGGACTTCGGTATACACAGGATAATGGTCGTTGAACTCGCGAAATATTCCTAGCCCTTTTCACGAAAATAATTTAGCCCCAGTTTGTTTCAGTGCATTGCGTGTACACACGCAACTCTGCTTCGTATTCATTTGCAGCGTGTCTCTGTGAAGTGACGTTTGTGATTTGAATGTGCCAATCACAATAAGATTACTGCAACGCCACACGTAAGGCACTGAAACAAAATAGACCAAAATTCTCTTCGCCAACCCTTCTTGGCTCTATCAATAACTAAGTTACTTGTGTGTTGTGAAACTGCAGGTTTGTGCGCGGAAGTCATAACGGATCTTAATAACCGGGTCGACCGGAAGCTCGAGACAGTGTTTAACGGCCGCCCTGAAGGCAGGATTCCACTTCTTGTCGGACAACACGGGCTGAAAACCGGACGAGCACCATCTTTTACCTCGGACCTCTGAAGAGTCATCAGCGGATATGATCTGCAACGTTTTCATTCTGTGTGTGTTTTCGTATAGATATGAATGATGTTTACAGCCACAAATGTCTGAATAAAAACTATAAAGAGTAATTACTTGCTGAATATTTTTGATTATTGTCGCTAGATGGAAATTATACGCCAATATTGATAAGTTTTTACCTGCATTAGTAAAGCCACGATTTTATGGCGAAAATATTTTTGCAACATTTGGTTTGAATGCTTCATGTTACATCTGCAGCTCTGCTACATCGTCTGTGATTGGATGACGTTACTCTCACTTGCCTTGGCAAGTTACAGACGCAAGGAGTCACAATAATCTTATTCTGATTGGTGCAGTCAACAGAGACACGTGTCTGAACAAAGACACGCTGCCAATAACCGTGAAGCAGAGCTGCAGATGTGCACGTGAGACACCGAAACAAAGTGGGGCAAAAATATTTTCTCGACAAAATCGTGTTAGTAATTTCCGCATGCATGAACCATTCTTATTAATATTTTATACAGTAGTGAGCAGATACAGGGTAAGCTAGTGTTAGCTCGGTACTGTACCATTTCTGTGCTCGTATCAGGAACAAGCAACAACAGTACAACTGGGTCTAACACAACGTAATGCGACAACTCACGTCTTAGCTGCAAGGTACCCATTTGTACTAGTAGTTAGATGTCCGCTGTGTAACTACGTCTGAGAGGCTGACGCACACATTAGAAAGTAAACAAGTACAGTTGAAAACAAAATCAACTTACCTTGCAACACCTTCACTACACGCCACTGATTTTAAATATGAGTCCAATTTTTGATAGACGTATACTACAGCTGGAAAACGAAAGAATCTGATTTCTCTCTCAGAGTTTAAGGAAAGGGGGCGGGACACCATTCAGGCTGGACCCCCGGGGCATTCTGCCCCTTTTTGCCCCGCTTTTATTGCGGCCCTGTTCACAATCGAAACTATACCAGTAAGTTTAGAGCATACACTGTAAAAACAATTTGTAAAATAACACAACGACTAGGCCAACACGATCAGGCGACAGCCTTGGGCGCCAGGATGAACGACACCTAACACACTTTATAATTTGTTCATCAGAAAATAAACGAATAAAAGGTTTTTTGAAGACTGTTGTATTTTATAATTTTTAAAAAATGACGTGCGTGATTAATAAAAATTACAAAAACTAAATAGATTGCATGTTTGGAATTTGCAGTAAGTCGGCAAAAGTAAATTTCAAGAGTAGAAATAATTAATTGACAGAGCCGTCGATGTTTCCCCACGTACGTCGTCTCTGTTTCCCATAGTTAAAAATTGTTTAGTTTTAAAGAGAATAACTATTACTACCTGGTGAAAATCAACACATAAAATAATAAGGTACCTACTCTTAGCTTAAATTTTATATTTCAAACAACCAAAATAAAGTTTATTTAAGAACCAGAGTAAAGTTAATTTAAGTTTAAATTTTACCATAATGTATGATTCAGCTGAGGATTTTTTAAATGTGTAAAAAGTTTACTGTACACTTAACAATTCTAAATTTTTTTACTAAAGTTTTTTCAACTATTAACAAAAAAGTTATCTAGTAGAGTTTTAAGGCGAAGAGAATTTAATTACAAAAGAAGGAAGAGGGGGGGCCTTCTGGTTCTTCACCTAGGACACTAATAAAGTAAAAAAAAAGACATAACTGTATTATAGGCTGTTCAGTATAAAATGATCACTACTTACCTATTTTCCGTCAACCATTATGCCTCCATCTTTATTATTGTAAATACGATAACTTCAGTGTAACTAAAAACTAATGTAAACATTTAACGACTCTCAAAACTTTACTTCCACAGCCCCAATATGATTTTTTCTTGTTATTGTAAGGGTTGGGAAGTGCTCAGTTTAAGGTGAACCGCCTATAGAAGAGTTCTCATTGATTACTAGAATAAACTCCACGAGCCGTGATAAACTTGCGCTATCGTATTCCAGTGAAAACATATCGATCGCCGCGTGTGCTATGTAAACTAGGGAGGAATGATTGGATTTGCCGCTCAGGAAATTTAAACAAGGTGCTATGTGTTACTCGTCTTTCACTCTCAGCCGAGGAGGAATGCAATAAATAGGCTACTATGTTCAAGAATGTAGTATGTAAATTGTCATCAGTGTTGTTTTTTTTTTTTTTTTTTTTTTTTTACGAAATTGCCAAACTTGTTTCCAATACTTTCATCTATTAAAAGAACTCACATTTAAAACCATGTTTCTATGTTTGAAAATGGCTAAACATGCCTTTTTTAGTCTGCAGACATATCTGGGAAAATACCAACTTGATTCGTAAAAAAGAAACAAACAATGCTTTGTTCGACTTTACGCTACGATTTCACACAGATAACATCATAAAACCGCGGCTTAAAATTTCCGTACGAAATAAAACTACTGCAAAAAAAGCACGACAAATTACTGCCTCGCGCATAAATAACATATTATTACTGATGTGCACGAGTGCCAATCAACTGCAGTGCTTCTTTTGTTTATCTGTTTCTTGAACAGGTAACAGCGGTAGGGAGTAAGTTACCTGTCCAACCTACATATTTGCTTCCGTTGACTTTTGAATCATCTCAGTAGGTCCACATCCCGCATTACTATAGGATATATTGTACGGTTCTTTCAATACCCTTAAAACTACGTATAAATAAGTACTTTCATGGCCAAAACCATTAAAAAACCCTTTCTCATATTTTCGGCCCCATATTTTTATTGTTACAGCAACATTTTCATTTATTCAATGAAAAAAAAAAAATGTTTTCCTTTATTTACAAAACCGATGATTTGACGTAATAGATGACTAAACAGAAAATCCTACCCCGTTACATATAATTTAACATTTAAATCAATATTCTTATTCGCGCCAAGGTTCCTAAACCTTATTTCAAATAATAAACAAATGAGAGTGCTGGTAAGTAGTGATTTGAATACGGAGCAGCGAAAGAATGCGAGGACAGGAGGGAAACTGGAGAGTCCTGAGAAAACCTGCCGCCAACGGAAAAGTCCGCGACGTTTCCCACATGCTTGGACCGGGAACGACCCCTCAAGGTCGTTGCAACACTGCCTTGCTTCATGCCCACCTCACGTCATCCTCGCAAATGCCCAAGATCGGCCGCCAAAATAACCCCACTCTGGGAACATGCGAACAACAGCCGAGAAAGCCTGAGCCACCTATTTAGTTTCTGTACGGGTGGCTGCTCTGCACTCCAGGCTGTCAAAACCCTGCCATGATACACCCGAGAGGACATCACAGGTAAGGCAAGAACGCACCCCCTCCCCCTTCCCAGGTGAGACAGTGTATGAAAGACTTTCTGGGTAACTCGGATAGGGAGTGGCTTGACAAAAACATTTGGGGGGGGGGGGCAGGAGGAAGAGGCGCGGGCGTATTCGATAGTGGAACCTACAGAGGGGGGAGGGAAACTCCTTTCTTTTCACTCAAGGTTCCAACCAAGTGGCTGCAGATTGTGGGAGTGTGTGGCGTGGTCTGGAGAGAAGCAAGGGGAAGGTTTTCCAAGTAGTGCACTGGGCAGGAAGCTAGCAGCCACAAGAAGCAGTGTTGCCACTCTTACGAAATAATCAGTCCGTTGCTGGCAAGGTCCTCTCCGCTCCCTCGCCGCAAGCTTTCAGTCTCGTATTTCCATGATTTTTTGACAGTTTTGAACACTACCACGTGAGCAAATTTATAGGCGGAAATAATTTTGATTTCGATAAACTGCACAGTTTGAGAGCCAGCTGAGTGTGTTTGCTGAAAAATAATTTGTGGCAGAGATAAGCTCTCACTCTATAAACCTTGGTAATTGTTTATTTCACGGAAACAATTATAAAAAGAAATGCCAACACAACGCTCAAAAAGTGAAATTCTTATATGAGATGGACTACACTCCTTGTCTCGTATAACTCTGTGGCGTAGCCAAGATATATATTTTCTTCGAGAAAAAAGACGGGGGCTATTTTTGTTGTACTGTACTACATACTTATCCATAGTACATACATGCACCTAGGCACAGATTAAGCACTGATTTCGTTTGCTTGGTATTATTACAGCTATATTTCAGAACCTCAGCACTGTAGCGGAAAGTATGACTGTTTCCTCAGAATTTCAAACCACCGGGAGTGAGGTAGAGGTGCTACATCCTGATTTCCGCTTCCTACCCCCCCCCCCTCCCTTACCCAACGGTATAACTTCAATAATCATGATGACAGCTACATATTGGCAATCACGCGTGTCATAGTGGAAGACAAACTTTACAGTACTAATAGTGGAATAGTAATCTCGGATTCATTTTACAACTAAAAATATCGGCCGGCAAAGCATCGTACATCTACAATACTTGAAAACTAGTGCACACACAAAACAGTAAAATTTTGCTCAAGTTATGCGAAACGGAGTATAGTCTATCCTAACTGTAATGTGTACGTCAGCCTACGCAGAGACAGATAAAGGCATACGCGATTCACGATAAAGTCAGCCTTTTGGAGTGGAGTGAGAGATTTTGGTCAGCTTAACATCGAGGTCTAGCGCTGGTGAGGGATGACATGATGTGAGAATGGAGCAATGCCGGAATGAATGGGCGGGGGAAACAGGAGATCCCCGAGAAAACCCGCCGACCAGCGGCATCGTCCGGCACGATTCCCACATGCGAAAATCCGGGGACCGACCTCACAGAGAATCGAACCCGGATCGCCTTGGTGGGAGGCGAGAGGTCTGATCTCTCGGCCACCGCGGCCCTTCAGCCTTTTGGAGGTCAGGTTACTAGGTAAAGGAAAAATACACGAGTTCAGTAACCTACATGTTAGAATCCACTGTCCTGTGTATATTCAAGTCCCGAATCCATAAGCTGCTTCTCACTGAAACATCAGACAATGAACGACTAGACAGGACTTCAGTATGCATAGACCAGTGGATTCTAACTAGGCCTATAGGTTAGATGATGGTTTATCGCGGGAAAACTTGACTATTTGCTGGGTTTCCACGTACGTTTAGCTTACCGACTCTCGCTTGTACGTAGAGTTGTTGCCCTATTTTACTGAGGCAATAAGAATCCCGCTATTGTAATATTTGATGACTATTATTGGTCTGCAGACAACTACGTTGTGTCAGACGTACATCACCCAATCATACATGCCACAAGGAACAAGTGTTTTCAGGGCTATGTTGGCACAAAACATTTTCGAGATATAACAACACCTCTAATTATAACTTAATGAACCAGCGAATTTATCCTTTCCCTACTGGTTACCTATTTTCTTTCATCGAATTGTATTTTCCTGTCACTTTTTATTTAATACAGGCACAGAACCCAATACTGCACCGTACCTTAAGTAAACGTTTCAGGTCACAATAGAAGGTATTTTTAATTACTAATATTGTAAAGCCAGACTTCAAAAGTGCCCACTTAATTGTGCAGAACCCATACTTGATCCACTACTGGTGTAAAACATAACGGTAACTTACACGGCGTTTATAATAAGTCACGAGATTAGCCAGAGAAGGAGAAAATTTCAACGTGAGACGTTCATACATTAACAAGCGTAGAGTTTCCAAGCGTCCAAAATGTTACCAGAGCAGCTGCCAGATCAACTCATTACTAAGCCTGCCGAACTTTAAGGCGCCCGCCTATTGGCCGTGTGTTCGGGTGAGTGAGACACGGCGCCAAGGGCGATGTTGACCGGCTCATCTGGTGCGGTATCGCCTCTACCGCAAGACAACGAAACTGCGTGCATTGGTATCATAGATCACTCGCTGACTGACACTTTCACTGGTGACCCCATATTTTTATTGGTGGAAAGTTTTAATCAAAGTCCATTTCATGCTTCTACAGTAGTTTTTTTATATACAGTTATAACAGGTTGAAAAAGTTGTTGGGGCTCCGAAATGGTTTTTACAATCGACGTGATGCTTTGAAACCAATCTTCCGTCAACTTTTGAAGTGTTTTTTTTTTTTTTTTCGTACATTGACACAATGGGAATATGTGGAATAGTTTTGTAAACAAAACTTATTTACTAACACGTTGCAACGCATTTTAAGCACATAGTAACATACGAAACGGCGGGGGAAATGTAAACAGTAGATGTAACCGAAACCTCACAACGAAGTGTAATTGAATGCAATGTGTGAAAAATATCGAATAAACAAGCACGAAACGAATATTACATATAATATGAATAAAATAACGTGTAAAGAATGTTCTGCAGACACAGGGGAGGATCCAAAAGGGGAAGAGGGAAGCATAGGGGCCATGGCCCCTCCCGAAACAACCCCCCCCCAAAAAAAAACATCAAATAGGGTCTAATTGCTAAGTAAAGTACTGACAAATATTACCTTACATTTTTTAAAAAGCTTTATAAAATATAACACCCTACTACACAATTATGGCAACACGATTTTGTGTTGCGACAACATAAAGAATAGTAACTTATAAAATAGAAAATAAATTAATTGTTTTCGTAATTTAAATAAAAAGGTTTTAGTATCTAAGATTCCAAAATGTCTTGTGCTATTTAGTTTGTTATTCATTTAAATGATTGTACGTGATTCAAGTGCCAACACAATTATAGAGACACGTGGAAGTCGAAGATTAAGAATGTAGTCTAATTAATTACTTTATATCAGTAGACTACACAGGTTTTCACTTTCAAAACATAATTTATCCTTAAAATATTTCAATTTCTTAAAGTAGTTTATTGAGCTTTTCTTTTGTTTGGAAACTGCTAACATAATACTGCACATTAAAATATTAAAATACAAATTTTCCTGAGGGAGGACATCCGGACAACCCCTTTCCTCGGTTTCTTGCTTGGGGCGTAAATATCTCTCAATTTCAAGGCATGTCCCGCCTCCAACCTAGGACCAAGAGCTGGATCCGCTCCTGTCGTTCGTGATAAAATGAGCAAAAAAAATATAAAGTTAGAAAAACATCACCTGCCGTTACTGCATATAATTCAACATTCCTTACTGCTTGTAAGGTTGGCAGCGAAATTACGCAATATAGTTCCATGTATTTTCCTATTTAAATCACGGGGGTAGCATAAGGTTTGAATGAGGACGAGGGGAGTGAAGCCAAGAGAGGGGAGAGGTAGCCACCAAATTAGCCAGCCGCCATACTGCTTTAACCTCAAAAGTACACATCAAACTGGTATTTTTTATTGTAAATTAATGTATTATGTTCTTTAATATATGTTTTAGGTTGAAAAATCTAAATTTTAGTCCTGTTTACACACCTCCTAACTAATATTTCCTCAATTTTTTAATTAGTCGGCCATATTGATACCAGCCATGTCAAGCGTTTGTTTAATTACAATTCCCGGCGACATGCTCCATCTGGACCCTACTAACATCTTTGATTTAAATTCGACAATACTAAAACAACATCAAACGTAATCGACATAATGCTATTTTATATAATTAATAAACTTATTTTTATGAAACTGTGTCGATTCATACGGACTGTACATTTTATCTTACACGTGCAAACATCAAGTGACGTGTCCAGAAAGGTTAGGTATTTTCCGTCGTTACGCGCGGAAAGATACGAATTGGCTAAAAATAGAACTTTAGCAGGGCTTTTTTTTTCAGTGCTCACTTTATCCAGAACCTCCTATACAATCAATATTTATTCACACCAAATGCAGCCTATTTGCCCCACGTCTGACACACATTCTGTACACCCCTCATTCGTGTCCCACCATAATTGACCGGGATGAATAGGGGTGAACGCTGGGTCAGATTCAAGTATCTCTTTATTCATTGCGATGCGACAGCAAGCAGGCATGCGCTCCTTTTTGTTTCTCTTCCTTTCATTGTACCTCCCCCTCCCCCTTGCCCGGCGACACTCAACAGCTGCACACTCGGACCCCAAGGTCATTTTTCTTTGGACCCGGTGACATCACTGACGCCGTTGCCATTACCTACGCCAAACAACGCCGCGCCTTTTTAAGCCCGTGATCACTACCGTCACTTCGCTGGTTAAGATCAAGACTCGGACAAACTGAGTGTGCGAAAACGGTTACGAATTTCGTATATATTCATGCGCTTAGAACGTTGCACCTTTTCAATACTTTCCGACACATCACCAATGGTAACGATTGTAATACAAAAGTACATTAATTAACGTATTGAAGTTCTTGTCATAGGTCTATAATCGATTCTTAAAATAGAATGTTGTGTTAAAAATGTAACTTCTATATCACAAGTTTAGTTCGGTGGTGGAGGAGGAAATAAAAACAGGGGTAATAATATACAACCTTCGGTATTTCTTAATTTGTTAATGAAAAAAAAAAAATGTAAAAATTTCAAAATGCTGAAATGCTTTCCATCTACGAGGTATGAAAAAAATAGCAATGTTACACATATTTGCAAATAAATGGTTCCTCCAAGGGCCTGTAACAGTGTGTTCAATTTGGGTTGTTTGAGTTTGCAAGCAATACATTTTTTTTGTTTAATTTTTTTAGCTACATTATTTTTACTTTGAGCAGAGCAGGAAACAGTTATCTCATTGTTATTATCCCTAAGTTGATGTCCTAATGGAGTTAAATTCTGATAGTGTTGCCTCATGCAGTATTGATTATTATTTTAGTGTCTATCTAAAGCAACCTATTTTAAGTACTGTATATTCGTAGTACGATTGTCTCAGTGTGTCTACATGAATAGAACATAAATTTATATGTGTGAGTTTACACACTTCACAACTTCACGGCCTACATATGTGGACTTAATATTTTATCATCCTGCATAAAAAATATTGTAGACCAAAAAAATTGTGGTTATACGAGACACCTCACTGTTGTATCTTCTTACCTCGTATGAGTTTTAAACATGAATACGCAAAAGTAAGTTACAGGGTAGGCCTATGTTTTTTGTTACCCCCTTAGAGGTAATAAGATGAGAAATTGTAGTCACAAAAACAGTTTCTTAAAACTCGGCTAGTGTGTAATTTCAGGTTAAAAGTTTGCTAGAAAAAATAATCAGGGCTCTCTAGACTCAAAACACTTAGCATTTTTTTGTTATCTTATTATCACGTGTGTAGACCTATCTTTATTACTCATCTCTCCCAGGAACAAAAACGAATTGAAATTATGCATTTAGCATTTAAGCATTTCATTAAGAAATAATTATTTTCATTTTGTATGTTAAAAAGTTCACTTGAATGTAATAATGAAACACATATTATGACCATGTCGATTCTGACCCCCCCCCTTTTTTTTTCTCTCACTCCATCACATGGTGCTTATTGTAGCGCTGATATTAGAGGTGGGAAATTGTAGTCGGCTTCCGGCGGAAAGATACAAATCGGAAGAAAGAAAAATATTTACCACTTCAAAAGTGTTCACTTTACCTTGAATAACTGACACGACCTTGCAGTAAAACAAAAAAGTTTGGCAACAGCTGTAAGTTTCTAATGCAGTGTTAAAAATGACAGCAGAGAACACAACAGTTCCGTCACAGGCTTTAAAGCAAAAATCTCACGATTTCGTCTGAAAATGAAATTACGGAATGGTGAATCAATGAACTCTATAATGCGTAAGAAAAAACACTACAGCATGTGATTATTTATGTCCGCAGGCTTGAAGCACTTGAACCGAACACAGCATTAATTATATGTCCCCTCCATGGTGGAAAATAAAGCTAGGCTATTTTTAGAAGAACTTTAAACAAAAAAGGGGGGAGAAATACAGACAAGGAGGAAGAAACTAAACAGAGGCAGGGGCGTCCAAAACGCTTCCCGAAAAAGAATCGTAAATTCTCTGTCTCAATATCACTACAACCAACGGATTCTTTCATGACCGTTTTAACTGGTGAAGTATGCTATAGAAATGTTAATGGCCTTGAAAGTTACATGCAAGGAAAATTAGCAATAAGGAGCTAAGTTACGAAGATCAGCTGACGAGAAAATCACCAAGTGGACGTTTAAGGTTCATGATTTTTACAATTTGCAAGCAAAGGAAATTACAGTAAAATCAAAGTTATTAACTACGATCAGCTGATGAGCAACTCACCAACAGAATGGTGGGAAATACAGGAGCGGATTTAAAAGGAATGAGAGGGTGATCGATCGATGTATTAATTTTGTAGGGGCAATCCTAACCTTCATTTGTAGCATGGTAGGACGAATTTTTCAACCATTATATTGGGAAATAACAACATTCCTAAACAAAATCAGTTTTCCTAAACATGTACTTCATTTGAGTTAGAAAGAAAAAACAAAGGACAATTCCATATTAATATGAGTTTAGCCAGAAAGGAGAAAAAAAGGGGGGGGGGTGAGGGTTAGTCATGTCCTCTGTGACCCCCTTAATATATATATCCGCCCCTTGAAGTTTACTATACGTACTTCATATTTCACAGTAGTTTAAGGCCTTGACCTTTCATTTATTTCAAACAATTGCAAATAACGCGAATATTTTTTAACCAAATGATTTGAAAATATTTGTGACTGTTTACAGTAATACGATACACAATTTTGCCAGAGAGTTTTTTTTAATAATGTACCGTTTGCTAGCGAAAAAAAAATTATTTGCTTCAGTTTGGCTTATTTTGACAACAAAATATGTAATATTTCAGAGGCAAAAATCTAAAAATCCGTTTGGTGTATCGCAACATAAAAATTCAAATGATGATATATAAGTGTTGAAACTGTAAGAATGAATTTTTGATATATATAAGTTTGCGTTTAAAAATATTTTCGAAACCACTGCTAAACTAAAGAGCGAGGCTTTTTGTACCGCATTCCGTAACCGAACGGCCTTGGAAGAATACAGTAGTTATGGTATGATTCCTCTTACGTGGACTAAGCTGGTTATACACCGACTAGGGTTCCACCAATATTTATAACATTGTCAGGACCGTTCCAACAAAGGTT
>PNEQ01107755.1:8278-32635 GCA_003012365.1 Medauroidea extradentata | reverse complement strand
ATTCTTCTCACTTCTTTAGTTTTGAACTCTCTTCTTCTTGCTATATTCTATACAGTGTTCAACATTAATAAAAAACGAAGTTCTCTGATATTAGCAAGACTAACTCCGAAATGTTTGTATGATTTCCTATTTGATTAAGAGAATGACCTGCTTCTTCCTTCCCTCGATAAGTCAATCCTTTTCTTCCAGCAAAGGTTGTGATATTGATAAAGTACTGAAGAATTTGTCTCATAGTCTCAATTTGTTTATCTCTTTATGTTTCCTGACTGTTGTTAAGAAGAAATTCAACGTCTTGTTTGTACACCCGAAGATCTGCTGTAATAGAATTTTGATGGTACTTCGAATTTTTAATGGATTTTCACAGAGTTACAGCTACTTTATATGATACCTCGTGTTCTGAAATTAATGAAGAATCCTCGTTTTCTTTCCCATCGCAGGTCGTACATTTTGAACAGAAAACTTTGTTCAGCTGGAAAGAGTATGAAAGCCATTTCGCTTGACTGTCATGGTGGTTTCATTTTCTTCTTAAATAATTAATGCCCCCATGTGGTAAATGATTATTTATTACTGAAGACTTTCGCGGCCATTGCCAGGCTGGGTAACTCGTCATGTGTTTACTATCAGTATCTAACAATAAGATTGTATTAGATTGTTTTTATTAGATAACATACTGCCATATGAACATTTATGATAGAGCGAGCGAGTTTCCTAGGATACGCCAAAAGAATTTTCAGTGACAAATTAGTTTTTCTTAATTTATTCAACCCTTTATAATAAATGTTTATATATTTTATAATGTAAGTTTCAAAACATTACAAGAGACAAAAACTTGAAGCGCGGAATTAAATTACAAATTTCTTTTTGGGAATTTCTTGAACAGTGCATGGCTAAAGTACTGTGCTAATGAGAGTTTGTGTGTTTCACAAAGTGAAATAGTGAAACAAATAGGTCTAAAACTGAACACAAGACACAGCATGTAATGAATTGGAACTCTGCTTTAACATATTGGACATAATTATAAACCTTACTGTACGTACACTAGGTACTTGAACTCATTATCCTGGTAAAGTTATATAATGTGTTGCCGAACCGAGTCAATTTTCCGTACCTTTACGTGAGCCGACATTCAACTCCTTAACTTGTTATTAACATTTTTATTACAAATTGTTTCTACAGTGAAGCTCAATGCAACGTTGCAGATGTAACGACGCATTACGTTGTCTGCACGTGCCAGGAATGTTATAGTTGTATAGTTGTGGCATTCCTCACATACACAGGATCATTTGTTACTGGTAGGTGTCTCACTTGTATATTGATTGGTATTTTATATTTTAATTCAATTTTCAATGAAATTGTTTGTTATAAGAAATCATTATGTTCTAATGAATTAATTTGTGAGTTATTTAAATTTTGAAAAATTATATTTAACATAGTTCAATTAACTCTATTTATCGTAAAATGCATGTTAATTTTTTATATTTTTATTCACAATGAAATAATATTTGCAATATCGTTAATTCTATATATATACTGCGACACGTCCCTTTACCATCTGGCTGCCGAGAGCACGTTATTTTATTATTCCTTTAATTAATTGGTTCGTGTAGGTTTTAATCAAATTGCCCCGACTAACCCAGCGGTTTTACTTTACTGCAGATCACAATTCAATGTCAATAAGTGACCAATCACTCAACACTCATTTTTCGAGGATCCATATAAGTAGGGCTACAATTTTGTCGCGAAAAGATTTTTGCCCCACTTTGTTTCAGTGATTCACGTGCACATCTGCAGTTCTGTTTCAAGGTTATTGGCAGCGTGTCTATGTTCAGACACATTTCTCATTTGACTGCACCAATCAGAATAAGATTATTGTGAGTATGTAAGTCTATAATTTGCCAAGGCAAGTGAGAGTAAAATCATCCAACCACAGACGATGTAGCAGAGCTGCAGGTGTGCACATGACGCATCAAAACCAAATGTTGCAAAAATCTTTTCGCCATAAAATCGTGGCTCTACATATAAGTTCAAACTACTAAGTGCAATGAGTGACATTAATTTTCTACGACACCCCACTCCACATGGTCGTAAACGCCCTTATTCGCGGCAGGAGTCGAACAACGACCTCCTGCACCGCACTCAGGCCACCAAACTGGCTCCTTGGCCCACGGATGATCAAAGCATCTGACGCTCACTCGCCTTTGCCTGATAATCGGAAACGCACTTCTGGCAGCCTACCGAGACATGAACCCGCGGGACACATACCCACACGTCCGTCCGCGGCTGTGTCCCGGGCTGCTCTCTCTCTCTCTCCTCCACCACCGCCAGCACACAAGCCAAACGGCGATTTTCTGACGTGGCTCCCTCCAGCCAATCAGGAGCTTTGTTTCAAACTACCGACTTTCCGGCCTTGCTCAAAATTCGGGTGATTATGACCATATTTCGATGTGATTTATTTCATGAAATCACGGTTTACATTTATCTAATTTGGACATCATTCTTTCCTATAATTAACTATACTTATTGCAAAACATATACAAATACTTAAAATTTAAATTAAATGGTTGGGAGAGTTGGCCATTGGTTAGCTCTCCTCGCCCCACCCCCTGGTGGCCGCGGGCAGGCAGCAGGAAGGGCCGTCTGGCACTTTGTCACTGCTGACTACTACACAGCTCCAAATGTTTCCAGATGTGTGTACGACTACCCTGTCTCTCCTCTCATCCTCTCCTCAGTCCAAAATAAGAGATATACATCAATTTTCACAAATCATCCCAATATCATACCTACCACATAGTACTATTTACACAGAGTACAACACAACTTGAACCAACTCTGTACTACAATTCTAGCTTGTTTTACATTTCCGTGATTTGTGATACTAAAAACATCTGATACTTAATTATAATAGCCAGTCTTTAGTGATATTTACTGTGTATCGGGCTATGCCAATTACAATACATAATTTCAAAAATAAAGTCCGTTTTCGCAATCACGTTTCGTTATCATTCTGATGCACAGCTATCCTCCCTGCAGATTGCAGTCCCAAGGTTTTCACGGCGATGCAATATATGGTCGGATGTGTGAAAGGAGAGAATATATTAGAAGAAACAATGAAGTTAGTGGTGGTTGTGCACATTGTAACCGGAAAGATGATAATCGCCAACTGATAAGCCAGCCTAAACTACATAAATGGACGCCACAACACCAAATTAACTTTTTATTTCGTGCCCTTATGGCGTCCCATATTAAAGTCTGTGGCATCACTGTACAGGGAGGGGCACCTTGAGAAGCAAAATTTTGCCGGAGGAGGACTCCGCACCCCACGCTCTGCTGTGGGGGTGTTTGTTTATTTATGTAGGTCGACTGTAATGAAACCTCTTCGCCCTCCTATCCACTGCATATATAAAGGTTACAACGTCCCTGGAGGTGTCCCACCTCAAAAGCTTCTATCTCAGTGTTTACATATAGTATCATATTTTACATTTATAATTTTCAACCTTGCGTGATACTTATTTTACAATTACTGCCATTTAAATACTGAAGGTGACAAGTCATCTTTGAAATCATTTGCCAAGCGTTTCTGACAGGGGAAGGGGTGGCTTTTCTTATCAGGATGGATAAAACTTTTTTAGTTGGTATAGAAAATAGATACAAGGTACAAATATATTTTGAGAACTACTAATTAGACCGAATGTCACCAAATTTTAATTCAGTACAGTTTATTGTTTTAGATACACAATTTTGTTAAATACTACTTCTTTAGTATTGTATTAATTCAAACTAAATTTTGTGTTCAGACAGTACACAATGCAAGCCTTACATTCAGTAGGATTAGGTTTGCCAATTAAAACAAATACTACATTAATAATTAACAGTATTTATGTATTTTTTTGTAGATTTGCCATTTTGTATGATAGTGCTGCACGAGTAAAAATATTGTCATATTTCGAGAACCACTGTAAATATTTACGTAAACTTTACCATTCAGCATGTCATTATTTAATTATTAATTCAGGTGGTAAGAAATTTAATGTTGGTATTAAATTTATATCTACAACAAGTAACATCAAAACAATATGTATTCAAGTTCTAAGTTTTACTCCTCTTTTAAACACACGAAAGATATATGCCTACAAGTCGATATGTCCATTATACCAGAACTTGAAGCCTATACATTAAGTTATTGCAAACAATTTTTATAACTTCCATTACATACATTTCGATTTCATAGCAGTTTTTTAAAGGAACCCACTTCTTTTTTTCTAAAATTACGAGTAGAACAAATGAGCGCGAAATAACGCTCACTGGAACTGTCCGTTGTGCAGACATTTGACTCGATAACAAATGTGTGTAGTTCGGAACTCTGCTACTGTTTTCGAGATTTTTGTCCCATTATTTAGTTTTATTAGCGGAAAATAATAAAAGAAGTAAGAAAAAGATAACATTTTTTGAGTGATTAGCTAGGCTAAAGCTCATTAATAACTTTTCTTTTTACACTTTTGTACAGGACAGAGAAAAGTGACGCAACGGTAATGCATTGAATTTGCATTCCGGAGGATACTAATTCTATTCCCGCCTCTGGACATCTTGATTTCGGTTTTCTGTGGTTTCCCGAGATCTCTGTAGCTGATTGCATTGCTCTACAAAGATCATGGTCGATTCCTTTCCCATTTAATCTGTGTTTATCAGTGACTAATGTGCTTAAGGCTGTTCAAGAAAGAAAAAAAAGTTGTTAAATTCCATATTTAGCAACTTCTGTACTTAAATCATGTGTAATGTAATAATTTTAAACCAGCTCCGATACATTAAAATAGGTTTTTATTACTTTTTTATATACTTTATCGTTATGAAGTTAAAGCAAGCAAAACAGTAAAAGTATTCGTCATTTATGAAAGAAATTTTTTTTTAATTACCTTAAAAAGTGCTTCTAACATGCCAATGAAATTTTGTGAAGCTGCCAGCAGGCATTCTCGAAAGGAAAAAAAAAATCTTTCAGCAAATTTTAAATCGAAAATTAGCAGCAACTTGGATTGTCTAAAAAATTAAAACCGTTAGGTGAATGTCAAATATAACGGTTTTAAACACAGACACCAAGTTTATAGCAATGCAAGCAGTCTACTCTTTGTGGCAGGTAACTGAAGTAACATGTGCAAATCGTCGACGACGTGGCGAGGATCCGCTGAGAGACGTCGAGATACCGCGATAAGCTCCCAGTAAGGTGGCGCCCCTCGCGGAGTTCGCTGCAACAACGCGGGGGGGTTTTGTGAGGTACGGTGGCTCGCTAGATAATTGAATTTTCGCGCTGGTTTTTTGGTAGATGCGGTGTACTGGATTTCGCGGTTTTTTTTTTTTGTTAGACGCGGTGTTGTGAATACAGTTGGTGTAGTTAACAGTGATATTGAAAACTAGCGCGTGTTATATTCAACTTTTTTCGTCATAATCAAGTCTCGGCGACGGATACAATTGAGGCATAACTGATAACTAAAAATATCCATATTTAATGTGTATATTTAATAATCAATCTTTTTTTCTGCAATAGAAAACAATTCACTAAATTTTTTACGTTTTGTTGACATACTACAGTGTTGGAAAATTAAAATGCCCACTCATTCGTAAAACATTAGTATTCAGTCAAGATAGACCTTCTATAATATTTTATTTCATTATGCATGTATAAATTTAGTGCTGGGAATTTCAGCTTGCAAAAGTGTGCATATACTTAGTGATGTCTATTTTGGGAATTATAATAAAATATTTACAACGACAAGACACCGTTGCGACAGCTGGAATTTTTTAAGTAACACAATAAAAAAATCGCCATGACAAATATCAAATATGTTAGGAAGCATGTATTTTACTGTTCACTCTTCATTAACGACTGAAACCAGAACATTATCCTTTTGGCATCATTACCAAGCGACAAAAATGAAAATGTGAGAACATAAAAGAGGAACGTACAGACTATTCTGGGCTCCGAGCTAAGAAGTGCCTACTACTCCGACATGATGAATAAACCTTACAAATAGTTGTTGCAAAATTTAACAATGAAATATAATTGTGTTACAACTAATAGCTCTATTAATTATGTGAGCAAAAGCTAATTTGGTTTGCAGTGTATGAACAATATGCAAATGTAATGTTAAGTGAACATTTAAACATGGTTGTGCAAAACGGAATTGATGGGTTAGTTAGAGATTTTTTGCAACACATACTATTAAATATTTTCTTCACATGAAATTGTACATTTAACACTGTAGTTTATAGCAGCGAGTATCAAAAGGAACAAGAGTTCGCTTAGTGCACCTAGTTTCTAGTATTTCCCCTAGCATTACTGTTATATGCTGTACCAGTAATACAGTATTGTTTATTGAATTTGTGATGAATGTTTTATCTTTTAATATGCTAGGCTAAATATCTTACCTAATACGTTTACACACATAACTTATATAACTATAAACGTTTGAAAATTATAGTGTTCAACAAAGAATGTTGAATTTTATAAGGTGTTTACATAGTTTCACTGCATTTCAGATTAGGGCGTTCCTAGTTCTCTATAGTGAACTAAATATTTTTATATAATTTATAGACACTTTTCTACTAACTAGTGTCAGGGTTTCTAAACAAGCACGACAGTAAATTATTTTGAGGACTGTAAGGGCTGTCCGTGTCAATTTTTTATATGAATTTAAAATTTTCGCTGTTATGTTATGATCTATTTAACAAAAAATAGCAGTGATTTCCCTAACTTGACGAGTGTTATTTCCACAGTCTGAATAAACGGAAATATTTAGTAAATTTATGAATTATAACTTATTCTGATGTTGAGTGAATGGGAGTGTAATACGTATTTGGAAGTAAACATCAGCTCCGATATGGAATTCAATAAGTTTATCGTATAGGTGTATCTCATTATGTGAGATTATTCATTCCAAATTGGTGTCTGTAAATATAAATTCTAGAATCAATCATTAATGCCCGGCAATTCATTGTGAGGTAAACGGTACATTGTTGGTCTCACGTTTAGCAATAATGAAAGAACTAAAAAGTTAAGATTCACTCGGAGGATGAGCCAAAGTCATGTCTCGGGAAGCCCCTCTGGGGCATAATGACAGCATTTTGTATTTCAGTTTCAATATGCCTATACACTTGTAGGAGTTTTTAAGCACGCATTTGTACATGTCGCGGGAACAAATTCATCCCAATACCTGGGTTATTATTTTTTGAGATTGTCGTTGCAGTCATCGAGACGAAATTGTATACAATTACGGACATACGCCATTGCAGTGCAATTTCGTCCCAGAAATCCGGGTATGAAAAAAAAAAAAATCCATAACGAATTATGTCAATTAAAAAAATGAAAAAAGGTAACAACAAAAACATATATCCGAATTGAATGAGCACATGAAAAGCAATATGAAAAACTGAGGACACCACAATTGTTTTCGTTGCCTTCGTTTATTGTTCTCCATTATTTCACTTGTGGATTTCAGAAACGAAATTGCCCTTTAGTGGTGTATGTCTACAATTCTACATATTTGCATTCACTCCAATTGTAAATAAATTCAAATACAAAGTCATTGATTCATGGCGATATCGAATTTTTTCTATCGTCTGGCAGAAAGTGTCATGTGAAGGAAAAGCGTTTTCTATATGTTGTTATGGTGGCGGTCGTTCGAGCAAGTTCGGGGCTTCGATTACCACTGCAGTACAGCAACGTAACAGAACAAACGCTGCTGCTACTACTAGGCTATACTTTACATAACCTTCTTAAATGTAAATGTAATTGTATAAATGTATTATAAACTAAAATATAGTTCCTAAAACCAAACTGTGCACATTTTAATATTATTTATAACAGGAACAGTTTTTGTACTTTACGCGAACAACCTGAAATAAATAATGTTATTCGTAAATCGTAACAAGTTGCATTATATTCAGTGTAGGTCTAATGTGAATGAAAACTTTTCTTTTCAATAGTAAAGTGTACCGTACTTTGAGTATTGCATTTTGGAATAAACTTTAAATGTTCATGTCAAATTGGAAAAATTACAACAGAGTGTTTAATTTTATGATATTGGAGTAACGCGTGTTTATTGTGCAAGGAAATTATTTTTACGGCATTTGTGTGAAGCAAATGTTACAGAATAACTTCAACAATTTGAAATACATTCCCTTACTTTGATTCTGAACATATTATGAGGCACATTCAATTCAATTTCACAATTCTGATTTTACATCTGAAAATTTGATCAGTCCAAATTCATCTAAACAGTTATGTTTGGTCTTGCATTGCTATCGACTACAATTTATAATATAGATATTTTTTTGTAACAGTGAAGTAAGGATGAATTATCAAAGCATATTACTAGAGTGGAATGTGAGAATATTTTTTGTCAGCTCTTAACATAGAGGTCTTTAGCGCTGGTGAGGAATGACAAGATGTTACTAGAGTAGAACATTACTACAGTGAGCACACACACTTTCGGTAACTAATATACAAGCAACATTTAATGTACAATCAGCAGCTGGTTACACGTTTATTTCCACATAGCTTCTGTACTCTGACATATAATTTCTAGCTACAATTGGCATACACACGTATTGTTATATTGGTGTAGCAAAATAATGCCTTGATATAAAAAAATTATTTCTTGAATAAAGAGCCTTAGAACAAACCATACGCCAATAACTACTAATCCATGTCGGTAACACAATTACCTACTTCGTCCTTAATGTACTCCATAAGTTAAGAAGTGCCACAAAAATGTTCCAGCTTGATAAATAACAAAATTTTAGCAATGAATGCCTCTACAGCATTTCACAGGCGAGAAATTTAAGAAAACTCCGTAAAACACATCTGCGTAAACTGAACACACGCTGCAATAAACAAATTAAATTGTTTCCTTTCTGTACATTTAACCACATCAATTAGCTAAGATTAGTAACGTAAAAATATTCTTACTATTCCAGCACTTCATTACACAACAGAGGTATATAAGATGTAAAAACAAGAACTGTTCGCACTAAACCACTATAAGACTGCTTAGCAAAATTGAATCCACAAGCATTATTTGAAACTTATTGCAATTATCAGATATAACTGACAGTTCAATACTAAGAATACTTTAATCATTCTAGAAGGTTTGTATCAATGAAAACGGTAAACAAAATCTTGTATGCACGCATGATGTGTCACTGTCTCGAGTTTCATTTGAAGAGGATGAAACTTGGTATAATAATTTTGTAGTTACATTTTCTCCACTTATAACAATGTGCGGGCTTGTATGGTTGAGCCGTACAGTGTTTGCATCGGGTTAAGAACGACAACACTTTTTATTTTGTGAATTTATAATAAAGTTATTACTATATATTATATATTTCTCACTTTCGTTAGGCCTAGTATTTTTCTGTAGCATATACTTTTCCTTAAATATATTTGGATCAGTTGCAGTTATTACATAGAAGAGCAGTACTGCAAGTTAAAATATTATTTTTACAGGCCGTGTTGACTTCAAACATTTGTTTCTATGAGCCAATGTAATTGTACTGTGCATTATAATTATTTTCTTAGAGAATAGCAACAGCTCATCAATTTTACACAACTAATACATATTTAACTTATTTAGCTTACGTATAAATAATATTACTGATAAAGTAGTCGTGTGATATAGAAATTTTCATGTATTTATTGGTACATAAAATTATCGTACTTTTTAACATTTTAATTATCTTATGGAAATACTTAACGAATTTTTAAGAAATAAAAAAAATAGTACGTCGAAAAATTGAAAACAATTTTGTACCTTTATTTAGATTAACCATGCACTCTAACCACTTTGCTTGCAGGATATACTGAGGTTAATTCTACTACAGGTTAGGAAGCTGAAGGGTTTTCTTATGGACGAGTTCGGCAAGGTACAAGCCCTGCCACCAGTTGCACTCTTATCGCTAAGAGGGCGAGACAATATTAAAATTAAATGTATCTAGGATATGTAAAATGAAAAATCTTTAAGTTTAATTTTTCTGATAGTTGAAGATTACTTATTTTTCCTTTCAACTTTAATTTGGAAAATAATCTACTCGCATTTTTAAACTATTCAAACATTTGAAATTATTCAAACCATTCTCTGATTGGTCAGTGTAACCCCTTACTGATTGCAGCGAACCTAGCGGACGAATTCGTCCACTACCAAACTAATAACATTGAGCTATTTTGCTAACCAGTAGTGGAATTCACCTTAGCTATACTTAGCTTGTAAATAAATAAAATTATCATAAGTATATTTCTTCAAATGTGACATTGGTTTCAGATGTAATTCACTTCGCAAAATATAATTCATATAGGATACATTCATATTTATTTCAAACGTTACAGTTTTCTGTGAAGGTGATAGTCGCAGAAAGAAAAACGAAGTATAAATAATCTATCATATGTATCTTTAATTCAAATATTCCCCTTGTGTTCGTAATGATCGGCGCAAAATATAACACACGAGAAATAATTGTACAACTATTGTAAAAAAAGTATTAAGCATAACGCCCTAATTTACGGAATAGAACAGCTATTCCACTTTCCACCATCGCAAAGCTGTAGCTATTCATTTCCCCCACAATTGCAACGATGACCTGTCTTACACTGTTACATAAAAATGTGTTCGGAATAATAGGTTATGTCCAATAAACAATATACATGTGTAACCACAGACCATTTATTTTTCAACAATGAATTCATTTAACTTTTTTACCTGAAACACTTGTAAAGTATAGTCTAGTAGTAGTAACAACGTTTTTTTCTGTTACGTTGCTGTACTGCAGAGGTAATCGAAGCCCCGAACTTCCTCGAACGACCGCCACCATAACGACATATAAAAAAGTCTTACCTTCACATGACACTTTCTGCCGGATGATCGAAAAAATTCGATATCACCATGTATCCATGACTTCGTATTTGAATTTATTTACAATGGGAGTGAATGCAAATATGTAGAATTGTAGACATAGACCACTACAGGGCAATTTCGTTCCTGAAATCCACAAGTGAAATAATGGATAACAATAAACGAAGGAAACGAAAGCAATTGTGGTGTCCTCAGTTTTTCATATTGCTTTTCGTGTGCTCATTCAATTCGGATACATGTTTATGTTGTTGCCTTTTTTAATTTTTTTAATTGACATAATTCCTTATGGATATTTTGTTCATACAGGTCTGTGTGGCAGACTAGCCTTGGTTTTTTATTTATTTTATTGTCTTCCTCTATCTCGCTGATTCCTGGGACGAAATTGAACTGCAATGGCATATGTCCGCAATTATTTACAGTTTCGTCTCGATAGCTAACAACAAACTCAAAATAATAACCCAGGTATTGAGATGAGTTTGTTCCTGCGACATGTACAAATGCGTGCTTAAAAGTTCCTACAAGTGTATAGACATTTTGAAACTGAAATACAAAAGGTTGTCATTATGCCCCAGAGGGGCTTCCCGAGACATGACTTTGGCTCATCCTCCGAGCGAATCTTAACTTTTTAGTTCTTTCATTATTGCTAAACGTGAGACCAACAATGTACCGTTTACCTCACAATGAATTGCCGGGCATTAATGATTGATTCTAGAATTTATATTTACAGACACCAATTTGGAATGAATAATCTCACATAATGAGATACATCTATATGACAAACTTATTGAGTTCCATATCGGAGCTGATGTTCATTTCCAAATACGTATTACTCTCCCGCTCACTCAACATCAGAATAGGTTAATGTTCACAAATTTACTAAGCAAATCAGTTTATTCAGACTGGGGAAATAACACTCGGCAAGTTAGGGAAATCACTGCTATTTTTTGTTAAAATAGATCATAACATAACAGCAAGAAATTATTTTTGAAAAATTCATAAAAAAAAATTGACATGGACAGCCTTTACAGTCCTCAAAATAATTGACTATCATGCGTGTTTAGAAACCCTGACACTAATTAGTAGAAAAGTGTCACTTAATTATATATAAATATTTAGTTCACTATAGATAACTGTAAACACCTTATAAAATTCAACACTTTACTTTGTTGAACACTGTAATTTTTAAAAGTTAATAGTTATATAAGTTATGTGTGATATCTAGCCAAACATATTAAATGATAAAACATTGATCACAAATTCAATAAACAATACAGTATTACCGGTACAGCACAATAACAGTTATGCTAGGGGAAATACTAGAAACTAGGTGCACCTTTTGATACTCGCTGCTATGAACTGCAGTGTTAAATGTACAATTTGATGTGAAGAAAATATTTAATAGTATGTGTTGCAAAAAAATCTCTAACCAACCCATCATTTCCGTTTTGCACAACCGTGTTTAAATGTTAAACAATCTTCACTTAACATTCCATTTGTATATAGTTCATACACTGCAAACCAAATTAGCTTTTGCTCCCTCAGGGTGGCCACCCACCGGGAAAACCGGGATTTATCAGGGAATCGAAGTCTACCTGGAAATATCAGGGATTTATCAGGGAAATCTTGTAGAATTCCATGAAAAATTTAGTTATTGGGACCATTTATTTTTGCTAGCGATTTTCTTATTGGTTGTAGGTCGGCAAATCATATTGTGTGGCTTATATTTATTTCCCGTATCTGATTGACTACTTATGTTATATTATATGATAATTCGACCAATCACAACAACGTAGCGTATTTGTTGTGATAAAATGGCTTTGCATTGTTTTGTCGTTTCGGTGGGCTAGGAAGGCCGCATTCGTGGGTTTGCTGGGTTTGCTTGTACTATAATGTGATAACTACTTAATAATAAAGTGTTCTAAAAAGTTTTGCCGTTGCAGTTGTGTACAGCAGATCACCGTACGTTAACTTGCTTCTGCAGCAAATGTAATTATTTCAAAACGTCTGTTATTTTTTAAATAAATAAACAAGGAACAGAATTAGAAACAGTGTAAAATGGCGGCATGGAGAGATATCAGTTTCTATTGCCGGTTCTGGAAAACAGTATGATTATTGTCGAAACTGAAATTCATCTCTATTGCGTGTATTAATGTCTGGGTCGTTTTAGTATGGTTTCTATTTGTATTTTGCGTGTTACAGTGTGATTGCTTAGAGGGTAGATTTTTCACGTAACTTGTACAATGACTACCACTACTTACAAATGCAAATTTTTGCATGACTGGCTTATCGATGAGCGGTTTAGGGAATGGCTTCGCCCAGTAAAAGAAGATCCATTTTCGGCGGCATGCAGTCTGTGCAGAACAACTTTTTCTTTAAGTAATATGGGGAAGACTGCAGTGAGGAGTCATTTACACGGCAAGAAACATCAGTCAATAAAGAAACTTTCGGGTTCTGGATTCACGTTGGACGTATTTTTTAATCGTGCGGGAAAAACATCTCGTGTATCACAGATTATACCTGACGTAATTTCGCAGCAGCCTTCTACATCAGAAGCTACAGCTGTTGCTAGTACATCAGAAAGCACAACATTTGTTAGTGAGGTTAAATCTAGGCAAGAGTCATGAAGTCTGAATAGGTTTATTTTGAATGAAAATGTAACTCGTGCTGAGATAATTTGGTGTGTTTTAGCAGTTATGTCTCACATGTCAGTTCGGAGTGCAGACTTAAATGCATCATATTTAAAGGTTATGTTTCCTGATTCTACCATTGCCCAAAAAATGCAGCTACACCGTACACAAATTTCTTATTTGATCCTGTATGGTTTGGCACCATTTTTCCATAGCGAACTTGTTAAAATGTGTTCACTTGCTTCCCACTTCGTGATTGGTTTCGATGAATCTCTCAACAAGGTGGCACAAAGAGGCCAGATGGATGTTATGGTTAGGTTCTGGAATGAGGAAACAAATTGTGTGGTTACAAGGTATTTTTGTTCTGCATTTTTTGGACATGCTACATCACAAGATCTGTTAAAAGCCCTGACTTCATCCTTGAGTGACATTGATTTGCATAAAATTGTACAGGTTTCAATGGACAGACCAAATGTTAATATTAAGCTTATGAAAGGTTTTCGTGAATTTTTGAAAAAAGATCCTAGTGTTGCATCAATTTTAGATATTGGTACATGTGGACTGCATTTTCTTCATGGGGCCTTCAAGGCATCAATCAAGGCTACTGGATGGAAGGTAATGGTATTTTTGAGAGCGCTGTATTTTTTATTTAAAAATGTGCCATCGCGTAGAAGTAAGTGATTATGTTCAGCATTCTGGCTCTTCTACTTTTCCACTGAAATTTTGTCTCATACGATGGTTGGAAAATACCGAAGTACCAGAAAGAGCAATGATAATTGTGCCTTTTTTAGAAAAGTATGTAGCAGAAGTAACCAAAACCAAAGTTCCACAGTGTACTAGTTTCACAGTTGTGTCAGAACAACTGAAAGATAAGTTCTTACTTGCCAAGCTAACTTATTTTCATTCATTGGCTTCGACTGTAGAGCCTTTCTTGACAGATTTTCAGTCTGATGCACCAATGACACCTCTGTTGTTCGAGGCACTAAACTCGCTGCTGAAAAATATCATGACAAAATTTGTCAAATCAGAGAAGTTGGAATCATCTAGTAAGGTCACATGCATTAATCTTTCTGATAAAACTTGTTTATTGGGAGCAAAGCACATTGATATTGGTTATGCTACTCGTGATTCTCTGCGTAAAATTAAAAGTGCATCTGAACTGGAAACTCTGTAACGCTCACCTCTTAAGTACTCTCTGACTGAGGGGATCTCTTGTCTTGATCCAGATGTTGTAGTACGGCCAGCTCTGCGAAACAAACATCTAAAGCAGACTCTTAAAATCTTGGTGGAAAATAACTGGATTTCAGGAACCAAAGCTGACAGAGTTGAGAGTCAGTTCAGGGTTTTGTGTGGCATAGAAGATCTGAAGGACACCATGAAGACATTTGTGAGAAAGGAGAATAAACTGGACAGTTTATGGATGAAACTTGTAGCCTCTCGACCAAATTGTGACGAGCTTTTAACCTTCCTTAAATTTGTCCTCATCTTTTGACACGGAAATGCAAATCTAGAGAGATGTTACTCAATTAATAATGAGCGTTTAGTGGAAAACCTCAGAGAAGAGTCTCTAGTAGCCCAGAGACATGTTTATGATGGGGTAACAGCAGCGGGTGGAATTGATGCCTTTATTTCCAATATTTCCAAGGAAGTGATTCATGCTGCACGAAACTCTCATGTTCGGTTTAAAGAAGCAACAACTAAACTGAAGGTACAGAAAGTGGCCAGCAATGTTGCTGAAATTAACAAAAAGAGAACAACACTGGTTGTTAAAGATCTTGCTGCCAAAAAACAGAAAATCATAGAAGATGCAAAAAAAAGAAGCAGCCCTTATTGATGCAGAAATAGAGTCTCTTAAAACTACTTAGTTATGCTTTAATAATTTTTTCCTTAGTTGTTAAATTGAAAGTTTTTTAATATTTGTATATTGAAGTGAATTTGGATAGTGTTGTGACTGATACGTGGTTTGTGATGATAAACTGGGTTGAGTTATATTTACAGAAGAGGAAAATTTGACGTTAAGTAGTTAGCACTAACATTCAGACACGTACTTATTTAGCCTTCTTTGATCAAGTCCATCAAACTTTCAATGATTTTGGAATGCAGGTATGTAACATGTGCCTTAATTGTGTAGATACAATATACTGTAGCTTGCCAGTACGTGTATTATGAAAGTTTATTCAAGTGTTATAAAAATCAGGGAAATTTAATATTTTGTCATGGAAAAATCAGGGAATTTTATTTTGTGGATTGAGTGGGAGTTGTTAGAGCTAATAGTTGTAACACAATTATATTTCATTGTTAAATTTTATAAACACTATTTGTAAGGTTTGTTCATCATGTCGGAGTAGTAGGTACTTCTTAGCTCGGAGCCCAGAATAGTCTGTACCTTTCATTCTGCCCCCTTTTATGTTCTCTGATTTTCATTTTCGTCGCTTGGTAATGATGTCAAAAGAATAATGTTCTGGGTTCGGTCGTTACTGAAGAATGAGCAGTAAAATACTTACTCCATAACGTCTTTGATATTTGTCATGGCAATTTTTTTATTGTGTTACTTAAAAAATTCCAACTGTCTCAGCGGTGTCTTGTCATTGTAAGTATTTTATTATAATTCCCAAAATTGACATCACTAAGTATATGCACACTTTTGCAAGCTGAAATTCCAAGCACTAAATTTATACATACATAATGAGATGGAATATTATAGAAGGTCTATTGTGACTGAACACTAATGTTTTACGAATGAGCGCACATTTTAATTTTCCAACACCGTAGTATGTCAACAAAATGTTGCAAATTTAGTGAATTGTTTTCTATTGCAAGAAAAAAAAAGATGAATTATTAAATGTACATATTAAATTTGAATATTTTTCAATTATCAGTTATCCCTAAATTGTATCCGTCGCCGAGACTTTGCTGTGTCGAAAAAAGTTGAATATAACATGAGCTAGTTTTCAATATCACTGTTAACTACAACAACTGTATCCACAACACCACATCTAACAAAAAAAAAACGCGAAATCCACTACACCGCATCTACCAAAAAACCCGCGAAAATTCAAGTATCAAGCGAGCTACCGTACCTCATAAAACCCCCCGCGTTGTTGCAGCGAACTTCGTGAGAAGCGGCACCTTACTGGTAGCTTATCGCGGTATCTCGACGTCTCTCGGCGGATCTTCGCCACGTCGTCGACTGGGATTTGCACATGTTACTTCAGTCACCAACCACAAAGAGTGGACTGCTTGCATTGCTATAAACTTGGTGTCTGTGTAATCAGGAAGAATTGCGCTATTGTTTAAAACTGTTATATTTGACATTCACCCAACGGTTTCAGTTTTTTAGACAATCCAAGTTGCTGCTAATTTTCAATATAAAATTTGCTGAAAGAATTTTTTTTCTCTCTCGAGAATGCGTGCTGGCAGCTTCACAAAATTTCTTTGGCATGTTAGAAGCACTTTTTAAGGTAATTAGAAAAATTTTCGTTCATAAATGACAAATACTTTTTCTGTTTTGCTTGCCATAAATTGATAACAATATAGTAGATAAAAAAGTAATAAAAACCTATTTTATTGTATTGGTGCTGGTTTAAAATCATTACGTTACACATGATTTAAGTACAGAAGTTGCTGAATATGGAATTTAACAACTTTTTTTTTTCTTTCTTGAACAGCCTTAATGTTAAGTTGTCGAGTAGCGAAGTTTGGGCAGCTTGGTTGAAAAGCTTATTCAGCAAAAATGTACACATTTATAGAAACACAATACGACATTGTTACACCGCCTCTGAAAAGTGTACTATATAGAAGAAAACTGTTTCAAAGTGAAACCGATGTATTTTGGTGTGTGAAAGAAATACATAGTCGTTGTGGCTTGGCCGTCGTAACTCGCTGTAGTTTGAGGATGCGCAGTAGCACAGTAGTTTCTGTGTAGCAGTACTGGCCACTCTTACCTCACAAGCTTTACATACGCCGATAAGACTGCCCGCAGACAATCTGTCTATTGGAGAATATAGGCCAATGGCTACAACGGTCAACGTACTTAACGCGTTATTCTAGCCCAATGCACGAATTGCGTCGATGGTTACAGTTGGCTAACTGCAAAATTTTAGTGTTTTACGTTTTACTGCCAACCAATCAACGTATTCTACGTCATTGACGGTTGAAGTCAAACCTTATTTAAATTTTTTGCACGTAAAACAGCTAGGCGAATGACTGCGTAGGTTACACAGGAAACAAGGGAAAATGGAAACATTCCCGGCATCATATATGTTTTGATTAGCAAGTCTAACGACATACAAATATTTGTATTACATTATGCAGTGCAATGTACTGTAAAATATTGTTTTTAATTATGTGTTACATAATAAGTTATATAAAATGGATATTTTTGTATACATGTGTGATACACACACACACTCAAAACGAAGCACAATTTTCGTGTGTTTTGTGTGTGTCGTGGCTGTGGTCGAAACGTACAAATTATATAACGATACTTTAACATGGCTGATGTAGCCTGTACGTGACAAAATTAGTTACGCAATAGTATATTATGAATCAAGTATAAAACTGTACATTTGATGCGTTTGTAAACACAAACATTTCAGTTTTCATACAAACATACAAATAACCAAGCAGTATTAACTTGTTCTTGTGAATTGTAATCACTTTTATCTGTCATAATTAGGGACCCCTAAAAACGGTAAATTAATATTGCCAATTTCGGTGTTTAAAAATGTTAAAAGCGGTTAAAAAATTCGGTGTTAAAACCGTTGTAGCTGTGTAAAACTAGACAAAAGCGGTGAAAAAAATTCTAGCGGTAAAAAACAATTTGTGTAATACTGTGAAAATAATTATGTTTTACCATCAAATTAATTATATTTGACCAAAAAGTTTTGTTTTTGCCTCATTATCATTAATTTTTATTGTTTACAAAGTATGCCTGCTACTTGACTCGATCATGCAAATTAAAATAATTGATTTATTTTTCTCATTACCAGACTACATAAATATCCTCCTTTTTGTTGAAACTGTTTATCCAGAGTTATTATAATTTTAAAAATTTCCAACAGTTTACTCAGCACATATATAAATTAAAACGTTTTATTACAAAAAATATATGGTTTAATTAAGTTAATTTGTCTAGCATACCTACCCAAACAGACCAACTGTTTGGTATTTATTTACTGATGGAATAGCATAAGATTTATGTTTCTCCACGTTTTCGCCATTTTTATTTATTCATCTCATTCCGTTAAATTTGTATTCGTACTCTTAACGACACAGAGCAACTTCGCGATCTCGCTGTTTACTCAAGGATTTGTCGGGCAATGTTTTTCGATTATTTAGGTTACGAAAATCAAAATAATAATACAACATCTCCGAAAGGCAAAGCGCCGAAACAAAACATTAACTTGTAAACAAACGTGCGTTAAGTCATAGAGATATATATTGCAACTCGGTGTTAGACTTCGAACTTTTGCTGCCGCTACCGTTGCTCGGCCGCCATCTTGTCGATATATCGAGATCGCGGTACCGGTGACCATGGCCGTTCGTGAGTTGATACGCTTCAACGTTGAGGAATGAATACATTTGCGCTTATATATCTATGACTACGATCGGTAAAGGTAAAATGGTAAAATGTAAACAATCTGTTTTCGCGGTCGAATGTGTGAAGCAAACGTATTTTTCAGTCCATCCTTTATTTAAACCTTTTAAATATTAGTTAAAACGTATTAAAACGGCACGCATGGACTAATATAATTATAGAGAAACAGTAATTAAACAAAATCAGAAATATCTGGAAGGAAAACGTATGCATTTCGAAGATTGTGCCTCAACTGATTTGCGTCAAAACAACCGCCAAGGCGTCTGAATTCGCGTGAAACATCGCTTTTAATGAAATTATGCTGAAATTCACGGAAAACGCAAAATTACGTCAAATTTCGCGAATTTCGCGAGTCACCATTTTTAGGGGTCCTTAGTCATAATGTGGCACCACACGTGATTTCATGCGTGACAATAAATCAGAAAACATCGGCTAGCTAAATGTGACAAAAAAAAACCATGATATCTTCTTTCAATGGTACTTCACTCTATTTGGATTACATTTGTGCAAGCATTAAAAAAAAATCTGAATATCCAATACATCAGCAGGATTCACTGAAGATTGTGAGCATGGCTGAGGACAAATACAAACTAAAAACAGTACCTGGTTCAGTATGACCAACAATAGCATACAAGGTTTACGTAGCAAGGAAGGCAATATCCCGTTCCTTGTTCTGACATTTCATAGGTTAACTTTTCGACTACTGACGTCAGTTGTAGATATGCCAGTTTCATTACTTTAACGCACTGCACGTAGCGTTTAACGTGACATAGCTAGGCCTTCAGTAAAAATATAAAGTATAGTTATTTTACGTAAAACCAACTCTGAAAGTAAGGAAAATATACTCTGTAGTCATTGTTGATAAATACGGTTATTTCCTTCAGACACCAGAATATCATCCGAAACTGGTGATATTGCTCTTTGTCACATTATTTGCCAGTTGGTCTTGTTTAGGATAAGACATAAAAATATATCTTTAAAATAAAACTCTAATCTTATTTTGTATTGGTAACACTTAACTGTAGTAGCCTATTCACTGTAAAAAGTTATAAAATAGTAGCTAAAACTGCAGTGCTTAACTAAAACAGTGACACATACACAATCTGTTTTCTCCACAGAAAACTACGCACCTCATTTAATAGGCGCAGGTAACAACCATGCGCTCTAGTGGCACAATCTAACATTGTATACTCGGTTTCGAGAATAGTTCCTAAACCCTCACATAGGGTGAGCACAAGCTGCGTAGTATATTTCGTTCTTCAATATAATCTTAGTTTAAATTTTTAGCTAAACGACTTTAGGCGAAATTACTTTAGGTTAAAAAGGTTTAGACAAAATGATTTTAGGCAAAACTAATTTAGGCAAAATCAATTTAAGCAAAAAGAATTTAGGCAAAATGTCTTTTGGACGAGTTAAGCAGGAGGCTTGAATTTTCAGCAAGCCTTTTTAGGCAAAAGTCTTTAAAATTTGAAATTTCAAGCAAGGGGGTGGAATTTTAAGCATACGAATTTAGGCCAAATGACTTTAGGCAAAACGAAGTTGCCAAAATGTTTAGGTGAAATGACTTTAGGCAAATTAAATTTAGGCAAAATGACTTCAGGCAAATTAAATTTAGGCAAAACGACTTTAGGCAAATTAAATTTAGGCAAAACGACTTTAGGCAAAACATTTTTAGGCAAAATAAATTTTGTGCAAGTTAAGAGAGAGGCTGGAACTTTTAAGTGAACAAGTTTAGGCAAAATTACTGAAAGCAAAACGACTTTGTCGGGAGTAAAGCCTAATAATGAAATCTTAATCAAACTGATTTTAGACCAAAAGACTTTAGGCTAAACAATTTTAAGAGAAACGATTTTTAGGCGAAACAAGTTTAGGCAAAACCATTTTAGGCAAAATACTTTAGGTTTAACGATTTTAGGAGAAATGATTTTAGGCAAAATGACTTTAGGTAAAACGAAGTAGATAAAATGTGTTTAGGCAAAATGTTTTTTGGCAAAATGATGCATCCCCCAACCAATGGTGAAGGTGCCCTCACAATAAAATTTGTTTTTCAAAACCTTCACTTGAAGTTAAGGGGCATTAAGGAGTTTTGTCGAGGAATGTTCCACTAAAATATAAACGTATTTGGTGCCCAACCTTGAGGTTGGTGAGATGGTATACGTGGACTGATGCTATCGAGGAACTTCAGTAGATAGTGGACTGCACAATCCATTTTAACCACTTTTGAACGACTTCATCCAAACTGCACTAATTTTATTTGCCTTGCTGTTTTTATGTCACATTTGCACAGCCTTTAAATGAATTTCAGCCCAGAATCTCCCAAACAATAGATCGGAGCTACAAACATTTGTGCTACATAACGTTGACATTACTCATGAAAACTACTATAAAAAATTAATTAATTTCCTAGGCTCATAGAAGTTGTCAAACAGCACATTTCTATAGAACTGTAGAATGATAATCCTGTATAATTTATTTTTTGTTGGTCATACTTGATTTGCGGATTGTCTGCGTTGAAAGTTTACGAACTAAGTTCTCTTCTTAATAATGAAGTTATCTTATAAAATAAAAAAAACTTGCATTACTTAAGTACTTACGTAAGCATCACTCAGACGTGAACAGTACCTCAATATATCTACAGGTTATGATTAGCATCATCAGCTGATAGAAAACTAATTTTATACCTCATTACTTATTTAGAAGTCGAATTTCGAAAAATCTTAATTTCACATCTTAAATGTTGTAACCTCTCTCCGTTATTTGGAGAGGAATGTAAATGTAAATTTGATAAATGTTCCAGTTTTTATTATGAGTGCTACTAATACAGAATAATAACACTGGAATTTATTTCCTTTCTGATACCTTAGAAACTCTAAATTTAGTCTGTGAGTCCCACGAGATATTTCGCGCTTGGTTTCCTCTCTGAACCAACAGCACACCGCTGCATCTCCACGAGCGTCTTCCCTTCGTGACGAGAAACATAAGAGTCTTTTAATAACTGTAGACTTGCCCGAATTTCGCTGCCAACCATGCCTGTGATCGTGGTAACCGTGTGTACGTCAACACCCTGGTGACGGCCACAAAGAAAGCAAATCTTAATTATTTGGCTAAAACCCACGAATGTCTGTGGCTCCGGGGCCCATCCACCTTTCATGATGGTCACAACAAGAGTCCAAATAAATCCGCAGACTCCCGCAAATACCCACGGAGAATCTGGGCACGACTACACTCATGGTGCTCACAATAAGATCCCCCCCCCCCCCCCCACTTTTTCAAGCTGCCTAACAGACGCTCTCGCAGCACTTTCTCTAAAAATTCCCCTCTTACACTCCCAACCATTCGTAGCCTCTGTGGGCGACTGACAAAACTAAACCCAGCCTTTCCTCCATATTGGTTTAATATCTCTTTTCAAAATTAACACAGGTTGACAATTACATATACTCGCACTTATATACAAAATCTTGTGCCTTTAAGATGACTAATATTGAAGTTAATATTACATTTCACTGCAGGGTGTAAGCAAAGATACGTTTCTGTGCTGACCTACTTCTCGCCCCCGAGTTCTGTTTCCCACACCAATTCAAGGTCTCGGGCCAGCTCTTCTCATGTTCACAACTTTCTCTTTCCCTTGGCGTGAAGGGTTAACTGGTCGTAAATCAATTTAAAACTCCTCTTATAAACCCTTCGCCTCTCGCCAATGTGCAAAACTAAATTCAATGTAAATGACATGAAACAAATTATTGCAATTGAGTAGGATTAATCAAACGATTCCAAATACAATGAAATTTCAACATACTGTCTACGGTGATTGTATTATAATTTACTGTATTTACATTAAACTTAATAGGAATTGCAAAGAGCCTATTACAATATTTGTACAAATATCCAAGTGAAGTGAAAATCATGACGATAGCCCATTCAATCAAATCAAAATCAATCATTCATTAAAAATCCCATATGAACTCTGTACAGTACTGAGTATTTGAATTTTGAGAAAACTTGAAACATTTTTGCAGCCATTTACCTATTCATCATCCTGATGCAAAATTAGCTGTATATCTCGATGAGTTCGAAATATACAGTAGAACCCCATTTAATGAAATGCCATGGGACCCGAAAATGTTTAATCTAAATTGATGTTTCGTTAAATCCAACTTAAACCCCCCCCCCCCATCAAATCCAAAAAAAAAATTTTGATTTCTCTGGCACGATTCGTCGGAATTTAACGTAATTTTAAAAAAGTATATTGGCTCAAAACAATAACAAAACGCATTTACCGCAATAGGTAAGCCACAACCATCGAAAGAAAAGAAATCGGCGAAAAAAATTCCAGTGGAACGCTCGGCGAGCGTGCGCATGGTGAGTTAGGCCGTCCTTGCGCGCGCCATCAACACATGATGACTAATACCGCCGAGCCGTCAATATTTCTGTCTCTCTCCGGCCCGCTCCACCTACAAAATTTAAAAAAATTCCATGAAAAATAATAAAATGAAAACTGAATTAGAAGTTTGTGAGACAACTGTAAAATAATGATTAAATATGCGCGGTGGCGGTGGCCATCGAAGCTTGTATGCAGCCGCGCTCGTGAAACAAACTCCTGTTTGTCTGCTCGCTAAAAGCGCTTTGCACTCGAGCATTTTTTTTTAGCATCGGAGAAACAAATTATTTACGTTTACGGTAATAAATTCGCTGTAAAAAGTCTGCATAAATAATATTACATATTTTTTTTATAAACTTGCTTGTTTTATCACAAGACGCGAGTGTAAATAATCACGCTGCGCACCACTGCATTCTATCGGTGATAGAAATAAACCATAGAGCACGCTACGCTGCAGCGCATTCTAATGGAGACGCGAAGCACTATCTGTGAATTAGTTCTTGTGCTGTCCACTGCCGCGCTGTGGAGACTGGATACCTAGATGCTTGTTCACTCGCCAGCCGCCAGGATGAGGATCTAGACGCGCGCTTGTTGTGCAACACAGCGCCGCTCGCTCGGCCGCGCCCGCACGTGCGTATCTCAAAATCACTCCCGCGGCCAAAGTTTCCTACCAATTTTTGTTTGTTTCTCGACAGATGGTTTAAGCTTTTCTACGGAAAAATAAGTATATACGGCGGTCGGTGCAATATTTTTAAAGGACTTAACTTACAATTAATTTTCGAGCTTATCAAAGTCAGTTACTTATTTATTTTTTTTTTTTTTTTTTTTTTTTTTTTTTTTTTTTTTTTTTTTTTTTTTTTT
>PNEQ01107754.1:0-32531 GCA_003012365.1 Medauroidea extradentata | reverse complement strand
TTTGTGCTTTTTCACCCTTTTGGGTGTCGAATTTCGAAATATTTTAAATTTAAATCTTAGACATTTGTATAAGTATCCAACTGAAGTGTAAATCACATCGCTAGCCCGTTCAGTCGAATCAAAATCGATCATTCACTAAAAAAACACATATCACCCCTGCACAGTATTGAGAAATCGAATTTCGAAAAATCTGAAAACCATTTTGCAATAATTTCTGTAATCATCATCCTGAAGGAAAAATTAATTGTATATCTCGATGGGTTCGACAGATATCGAGGATTTATCTAAACCACGTTCAAGGTCTTTTCACCACTTACGATAGTAAATTTCGAAAAACCCTTGAATTACGTTTTAGAATACTTTATTGGTATCTCGTGGACGTAAAAAACACAACATTAGCCCGCTGGGTTCAAGATATATTGACGATTAATTGAAAACGCTTTTCACCACTTTTCACCCATTTTCACGTCCTTAGGTGGCGAATGTCGAAAATTCCTGAAATCACTTTTTAGGTATTTGAGTAAGCATCAATCCTAAACAAAAATCACGTCTCTATATAAAAAACTATGGGATCGATATATATCGAATATGAGTCGAAAACTTATATTACCCCATTTTTAACCAGTTTAGGGCCGAATTCGGAAAATATATTTTAAATGGTACTTGGGATATTTACAAAAGCACCAATTTAAAGCAAAGAGTACTTCGATATCTCGATTGATTCGATAGGTATGGAAGGATAATCGAAAACACATTTCACGTATTTTCACCCCTTTAAATAAAGAATTTCAAAACGTCTTTAAGTCCTGTCATAGACATTTGTAAAAGTAACCAATTAAAATTAAATTACCGACGATAGCCAATTGTGTTTCAAAGATAAAGACGATTATTTAAAAACACATTTTGCCCCTTTTTATTGCCTGGGGGTCGAATTTCAAAAAAACGTAAAACAACTTTTTGGGTATTTACGTAAGCAATATTTTGAAGTGGATATCAACTCTCTATCCCGAAGGGTTCGATATATATCGATAGTTGATTGGAAACACATTTAAGGTCTTTTCACCCCCTTAAATGTTAAATTTCGAAAAATCCTTAAATTGGCCAATATGCATTTTTACGAGTTTCCTATTAAAGTAAAAATCACGATGATAGGCCGTCGGGTTCGAGCTCTATCGACGTTTCTTCGGAAACACATTTCACCCCTTTTCACACCTTTAGAGGTCGAATTTCGAAAAATCCCTTCTTAGTGCTCGCCTACGACCTGAGGGGAACCCCCACAAAAAATTTCACGATTCTAGGTTCAGCGGTTTGGGCTGCAGTTAGATATGTCAGTCAGTCAATCAGTCAGCTTTCATTTTTATATATATAAATTATTATAATTAAAGTTAATTCAATAGTAAAAGGTACTAAGTCCACTAACATTATTAATTTCTAAAAAATAAAAGACAAAAGCGTATCTGTGTGAATTATGTTTGATATTATTCCGTACACACTATACTTTCAAGAGATCGATTATTGATAACCTGTTTCATTCCCAGATCAACTATAATAAGTTTTTTGTTGTTTCCCAACTAACTACTCACTTGGACTTGGTCCCTTGTGCAAATTCCTGACTCAAGTTCAGTAAAGACAAATATTACCGTGGACTGTTAGAAGCATCACTTGCCTTTTTTTCAGAAGAGACACTCTTGCCATTATGACTTGTTACAAGCTATGAAATATATTTTTAAGGTTTGCTTATTTTGTAAAATACTAGGGTTGACATCTGGCTATAATCTCCACAACAGTAGGAGGACTAGGTATGGAATAGATTATAGTCAATGCTCGGGAGACGTCGTGGAGATAGGTTGCTTAGGCACACTACTCCAAAGCGACGTAGCTAGCTAGGATAGCAAGTGGGGGATATTAGTATCGCGGCTCTACACAGATAGGTAAGTTAATATGTAGCGATATCCGGGTGCTGAGTGCACTCTACAGTGAAGGGGCGTGGGTGGAGCTACGAATTAAGTAGTCTCAGATACATATACACAAAGAATTAGTTGCAAATTCTTATAAACAGACAGCAGCGAGAAGTGTCTCGAGAAATAGGACGATATCAATTAATTACGTAGTTTTAATCAAACTAGAAACCACAAATATAGCCTGACTACTTCATAAAAGTAAAACCAACTAAACAGTTAAAGTAGTAACCAATAGTAGAAGCAAATTGCAACTGGGCAAAAGTTTACAAACCACACCTGGTAGTGGCCAACTAGGGCACGACAGACACAGCTAACCAACGCAATACAGTACAATTATATTAAACTACTCATAAAATAAACAGTAAACGGCCTAAAACAAATACGAACAAGTGAACACAACATAATAAAACAATAAAAATCAGTAAAAATTATTAAAAAAAAAAAAAAACGCAATAAACGGAAAAGACGAAGGTACAAGACACAGAGAAACGAAGACTTTCTCAGGCGAGACTTCTGCTCGCACGTGATTGACGGACAGGTTTTAGCCGGCCAATAAGAGATCAAGCAAGGCGGAAAAGACTAGACCAGCAACTCGCTGCTTGCCTTTGGGGGGGGGGGGGGGGGACACCTTGACCTTGCTCGGCCCCTTGTGCGTAGCGCGCCCGTCGTGAGCCACGGTCACCCAACCAGAGCCCGGCAGCGCTCGGGGTTGCAGCTACTCGAGCTTGGGGCGCCTTGAGGGTTGCGTGGGCCCCCTAGCCGTCCCTCGGGGCGCGGCGTAGGACGTAAGACAAGACAAAAGACCATATGGACGACACCTCAACTGGACAATTAACCAAAATAGAAAACACAACAAGACACAGACAAGCAAAATAGTATTCTCATTTATAAATAAACAATTAAATGGAGAACTATCGCAATGACACATAGGGTGATTCTCATTACGATTTCTACGCACTGAAATAAAATGAAATGATGCAATGTCCATTTTAGTAACATGACACTGTAGTTCGCCACAATTGCTCGTACAGCGATATTTTGAAGAAGCTCTGAGAATATCAAATACTATTTTCTCTATTATGTTCATATGCCAACTATGTTTCCTGGTTTTCGAAGACTATGTCGTTTGCTGGAATGATGTGTTTCCTAGATTTGACAATGCATAAAATATTGCCAATAAAGTTTTAGAAGTGCAACATAATGAAGCATGAGCTATTTTTTAGTTAGTAATTAAAAACACTAATTTTATCTTCTATTAATGTTCACATAGTGAATAACGGTAGGTAATAGGAGAGGGTAGCCAAGACATGAATTGACGTGGATTCAGTTTAGGTTAAATTATGTATTTGTGTTATTATTATGTACGTTAGTTTCTGTACCAGTAAATATCAACTCATATTTAAATTCAGAAATAAAAATTTTTCTGAAAAAGAAAATTTAATACGTAGTTTGTTAGTTGCTGCAGAAAGAAAATATTTACAAAAACATATTTTAAAAGTACTTTTTAACGTAATATTTACTTACATAAATCAAATAAATCTAAAGTTTCATAAACGTGTATATACTTGTCAACGAAAGAAACAGGCAGGTACATAATCATCAAATAAAAAAGTTAATTGTAACTTCTCAAACTAAATGTTAATTTATAGTAATGTTTTTAATATGCTGACCTTCATAGTTATTGTGATTTCTGATAAGAGTATCGCAAACATAAACTCAAGCGTCAAGGGCCTGTTCCAATAGTTGAAATCTTACTAATAAGACCTAGAAATTTGGCTGTAATTGTTGTGAAGAAATCTGTGTTGTTATAAACTTAGTTGGCGTCATGTAGAAAATAAAATAAAACGTTATTTCCACATTTTATAATAATAACGTAACGTTTTTAAATACACGTGGAAATTATTTATACAGTATAATTTTAATTAAATTGTGGCAGTTCACTTCAAAACAGTCTAACTATTTCTCTCTTCGAAATACGAGCGAATATGGCAGTCGTTTTACTGTACAACCAAGTTCATCTCAAGCCTTTTCATTCTCTGTTAATTTAGTCTCTTGTGTGACAACGTGGTATCGGTTTCACGGCTTCTGATTGGCCAAACATTTTACGCAATATTTAAACTAAGCAAAATTTGAACCTGATCCAACTGCAACCAAGTATATACTCGATATTTAAGTTGAAGTATGATTTTACGACCTACTTATCACATAAAGCTAACAGTAACATAAAATAGCATATTGTTGTCTAATATTTGAGTGAATGATAGTTGTTGAAACCTTAAATTATAAACATAACACTGAATTCATACATTATTAGTTTATTCCTTGATTTTAGCCGGGAAGGGGTGTGTGGAACGGATGACATTGGCCCTCCTGGCTCCTGGATGAATGCGGTGGGATGGTGGTGGGGGGAGAGGACACGGGAAGACGGCCAGGTTTGCAAGTATTGAGTCATAGATCCGTTTTACACACAAAAGCGGCTCACTTCCCTTATCATAGAATATCTTCTGAACCTCCTTTGGAGGGGTTAAAAATTCTCCGACTTTGCTGGGTAGTTTAGCTATGGACGTCCCTGCCTCAGGGGGTACGTTTTCTCTAGAGATATTGTGTCCGGGGGGGGGGGTATAAATTCACGGGGGTAAAAATATCCGGCAACTCCGGTTACGAGCGACAAAGCCCGGAGTTGCTTACCCTAACCTTTGCCGAAGTAGAGGGTCCTCCCGGAGGTCTTGCTGAGCTGGATACAATGTCATACTGTCTTGGTTGGTCCGACGAGAGCCAGATAAAACTGCTAACAAATCCGCCAAAAACTGCCATTACCGAACCATAAGGGGGTGGGCGAGTGTTGCAAAAAGACTTGGGTTAGTAGTGCCACTGCAGGAAGCCCTTTTTCTGGCTAGGCTACCTGAAAAGAGGGAGTAAACGGATGCCTGATAAGCTTCCTGGAATTCCAAGACAGTGTAGGGCTTGGGTGACAGCAACGTTACCCCCGCACTGAGGAGGTAATGATGAGCGGTGGCGTCTATGCCGGTTTTTCCCTCTCTCTTCTTAGATTATGGCTTAGCTATAGGTACACTTAGGGAGGTAGACATGGCCCCAATTGCGGCCATTACTGCCCAATCCCTCTCTGCCGCGATGCATGCCTCCTCTGCACGAAATCCCTCCCTTTTAGGCGTATGGGGCTCAGCTCTGAGAAACACTTAGGTCCTGTTCCTCCCCTGGACCTCCACCATAACACAGTATATTAGGGTAGTTTAGGAAAAAATTAATTCATGGTGTCATTTCGTGGCGTGAACATCGTGCTCCTGCGGCGCTGCGCGCCAGGAGGTTCCGCAATTTACTCGCAACATAGGCCCGTATGGGACGGTGCGATCGCGGAAGCTATGTGGCAGCGACTAACTGCAATCGGACGCGTCCTGATGGTGGCGAATGCAGGGCTCTTAGCTGAAGAGTTGTCAGGAATATTCAAATACTGACTCGTGGACCAACTGGCCGGTGCGCAAGCGCCGTCGACGGCAGCGGCGCCGAACTGTACAGCTCAGCGAGAAGATGGAAGACGCTGTTACGATTACCAAGAGCCTCGCCTGGAAAACGGACTAGCGACGACGGGAGAGCAATCAGGTCAGTGGTTGCACAAGACAAGGGCCTCAGCGATTCTCCCCACCTGCACTGAAGTGTGGCAATATAATGCTATGCATAGGGGGAATCGGGGTCTGTCTCCTTCAAGCCTTCCAGCCGACACCATCTCGCCGGAATGGTCCTGGGTCGAGACCCACGACTTGCGGCCGTCCGTCGATAGCGACACAGTCATCATCAGCCTCCGGCACATCATATTACGGTGAGGTCTAAGGTGTACAAAGGGTCATCCATCATAGAGTAGAACATTAACGTAATTATCTAAACAGCCGCTCCCCTCCTATCTAAATTATGTAATATAACCATGTAGTATTCCATGACTAAACTATGTACAGTAAAGCGAACGTAATTATATTAATTTATTTGATTTAACCGTAACCCTCACCCTTAGCTTAACCACGTAACTAGTTTAAGTATAAAGTGCCTACCTCTGACTACAGCCACCCAACTACTACAAATTATGCGTAAAACGACTTAAAATATAATTGTGTAACAACGTGCTCTGCGGGAAGCAGTCCAATGGTCAATGAGGCTTGGATGGATCTCGAGGTGCTGAAAAATGCGAAGTGTTACGAATCCAACTGCTGGATCCTGCGGGCTATGGATTGCAGGGTGTATGGGGAACAAGTAATTGAATGCATCAGAACTTGGCCCAACGTCATCGGAGCCTTCAACGCCGGGGGCAGTGGAACTAGCCGCCCTACATGGTATATTCCCGATGTCTCGCCCCTTCAAGGCCGACGGATTATTTTGGAGACGGGGGTGGATGGCAACTCGACTGAAGGACCCCCGCACCCTGGCAATGAAAGGTTTTCCTGTCTGCGAGAAGAGCGAAGATGGAACCTGTGTACAGTTTTCTGCTGCTGTCGCCAAGAAGTAGGCTGGGCCTACATTGCTGTGTCAGGCTTGCACGGTAATATCCTTAACAGCTCGGCAATCGGACAAACTGGCTTTGTTCGACTTGTCGCCGCCAGGGGCGTTCAGGCCAAACTGGCGAAAGCATGCTCGCGCCATTTTGATTGGCCAGGGCCACCGGCCAGTCCCATCTCATTTCACCAGTCACCTCATCTTTCCTAGCGTTCTGGCAACATGACGTCGAGCCATACCTATCTTTAACCCCTGCCTACCATGTAATTATGCGGATATTTTATCCGTGCCGCACCTGTCGCACAGCTTTTCCCAGCACCCTGCCCTATTTGTGCTGGTTTTGCTGTGCTCTTATTCTGACTTGCTCTCTTCGGGGGGAGGTCACGGCCCCAAACGAGGCCGCGGCCTCCATTCCCAACGCCGCGATGCACGCCGCCTTTTCCTTAGAGGAACCGCAACTCAGGTGTCTGATGCTTTGCCTAGAGACACAATCATTCCCCCATCCCTTCCTTCGCTTTAGCGACTAATGCATGCCGGAGTACCCATTAGACTGAGCTGGGGTACACGCTGACGTGGCGGGATATGGGGACCCGTCAGGAAAAAGAAAAAAAAAAAAAACGCTCGGAGAGTCAACAAGCTAAGAACACACACTCTTAATGTTTTCATGCCTAGTAATCAACTTGAACAAATTAAATAATAAACACCTTCAAGCCTCGACATTTAATTAATAAATAATTTTAATGTATTATTTAAAAAACTGATGAAGGGCATTCTGCCCTAGTATTTAATCCTTAAGACAACCATATGTTGCACTTGCATCTGGCAGCGATGAAGCCTCACAAGGGCTGATGCACGCCAGCGCACATACTGGTTAGTCATAACTTTGACCAAGGTTCATACTCTTGGTATTTTGGCGCCAGACAGTGCTACTAACATGATTGTTTATTTCACAAACGACCACACGGTAAAATAACAGTGATGTGCCTGGCACTCACTGCTGTAGGGAAATCACGCACTACTACTCTACGAGTTTAACTAGCTACTTGCCGACAACACTAACCTCACTTCTACAGACAACACGACACTACATCACGCCAGTCCCAGTGGCTGGTGGGAGCTTCACTCCCCATACACCTACACGTAATTTATTAATTATGGCAACAACTCCCTTCCAGTCTTAAATACGGGTCCGGAGTCCAGCTAATACAAATACACGCGCCCCGCCGCCAGTTCAGTTATTTACAACTAGTCAGTCGGGGTTCACTTGTTTTTACGATACACCCAACGAACTATGGGAACTTCGGTTCCCGGTCTCGTGACTGCACGGCCTCGGATGGCATATGAGAATTCCGCGGCGGCGGAAACTATACTTATACAAATAAAATAAACAATATATTTCTTTGAAGCGAGAATAAAATTTAACGTTTATTAAATTTGTCTCACGACAGGCTTTTGAGACGATGTGTCGAACTAAATAATGCACACTGACCCTCTGTATAATTCATTTGAAGAGACTACTGGGGCACTGTAAGGGAACAAAGTAGATTGTTAAAATAACTATGCTATATTGCTGGGAGTACCAAACAACACAGTAAAGGCAACATAACAGATTGTTAAAATTATCATATTTCGCTGCTGGAAGTACTACACAACACTGTCAAATCAACAGAATAGATAGTTAAAATTACCGTACTGCGTTGTTAGGAGAAACAAGTGGAGGTTGCTAATGCTACAGAACAGCATTGCTGACAGTACCCAGCAACTCTGTAATGACAACAAATAACCGGTTTTGTTGGTATTACTATCACCAATGTAGATAGTAACTGCAACCAGTCAGATAGATGTCACAATGTTAACAATAATGGCTGGTTGGAGGAACTAAAATCTGGTTCTTACAACAATATATTTTTCGCAGTGTGATTCACAATGTACTTAGAAAACGTCAATCGTTTTGCCAACGACTATTTGCGGCGGCGTTCTCTAGATTACGACGGCATATTTTTCAGAACGCGACCGTAAAATGCCGTCATTAAACCGCGAGACAATGCATACACGGACCTATTACCGTCCATGCATGTTACAAAATGGACGGCTTTTGACGCGCGATACAAACGCGTGCGTAAAAGTGATCATAGGCCACGGTCACACTAGAGGTTTTAAACTTAGTTAGTTAAGTACATTCGGCAGCCATGTTTTATCGTGTTTAAAGCTAAACAAGTTTGCGACGTTACAAGACTAAACAGAATAGGCCTACACTCAGTGAACTTCCTAACCTCAACAAACTTGAAACCTTCACTGTATCATAGTTAATTAATATCACATCTACAGTCAACATTAGTGACTTTTTTAACCGTCGTATTGCATCTAACTGCAATGCTGCCGCTGTGCGTGTAAAGTGGACATAATTATTTTACACTTGAAAGTTTCCTACTTTAATTTAACGAGTGCAAAATGTCGGACCAAATAGCAACCGTGTTTGTTACACAGATCGTTGTACTCCAATCAGCCAATAGGAGAGAAGCATTGAAGATGTGTCGTTCGAAACTACAAATGAAATTAGTTTACTTTGAACGAGAAGAGACTGTGATCTGAACTTGTTCATTGCTTGTGTAACCGCTCAACTAAACTGAACATGTTTAAGTGAAGTAGTTCTGCAGCCAGTGAAACCGCGGTCATATAACAAGGAATCGACGGCGGGGCTTGTTCTGGATCACGGGACGTTAGGTGAGGTGAGACGCGCACAGTGGCAGCTACGCGAGCAGAGCTAGGCGGGTAGGTCCAGGGGGTGGACACAGAATAGGGCGGCTAGGGCCACTAATTTTAATGGCATCATGCACCGACAACATTACAAAGCAAACATTATGTGTAATATAAAGACAATGTTTGGTGGTTTATGATATTAGCGTGTCAAGCATTTATTGCGTATATATTATATTTTTATTTATTTATAGTAATACACGTTTTCAATTACAATAACTTTTCGGTTAAGTTGTCTACCATGAGACTCGCGATCTCGTGACTGCTCGTGATGGCTACGAATAGTAAATTGTTTTTGTGTTTGTGGAATAATTCCAATTAAATTTTATAATGAGGAAGATCAAAAGGTACCCCTGTTCTACCATTAATTGTGATTCTGTTCATTCACGTGCACAACGGGCGTAAAAATGTTATACTTTCCCCAAAAATCTGAACAGGAGTTTAGATAACGTATTTTTGTTGCCCACCCGTAAACTAAAAGTTTTTGTTTCCGAAGTTGCCGGTGAATGATGCCCCTTTTTTAGTGGCTCGTTGGTTAACATGGCCGTGTCCACTCTTGAATACTTTACTTCCTCTATGGGTAGGTCGCCGCAGGTAGCGGCACCATGTTCGGCTGTCCGTGGTGCAACGACGTTCTTGCGTGGCACGGCCTCTAGGCTCTAATGTGGGACCCTCATGGTCGTACAATACACCGACACTGTCACCACGTGGCCTGGCTGTGGCTGCGCAACTTGGCCTGCCCACTCTTATCACACCCCTTGTATCTCCTCACGTCACTTGCAGTAGGCTTTCGGCGGCTGAAGCCTCGCAAACACGGCATATCAGGGTTTCGTTAACTGGGTCGCGATTATAGCCGTAAGTAGACTCAGTGTCACACTTCGGTGTATCCAGAGGGGTAGGGAAGGGGCGTAGGGGCCATGGACCCTCCCGAGACTGCTCCAAAAATATACAACCGAATAAGTACCAAATAAAATATTGAAAAGATTGCCTGATACTTTTCCTAGAGCTATATAAAAGACAACGCAACCTTAACAACACAATCTCTTGTTGCAACAATATGGAAGCAGAAGCTTAAAAATGTAACTTACCTAATTTATTTTGTATCAGTACAAATGTTTTCACTTTTAAAGCATAATTTATTTTTAAAGTTGTAACCATTTTTAAAGGAAAGGTTCGATTTTTTTTAAATTGGAAACTTCTTTAACAACACAATTTTGCACTCTAAGATCCACAATTTTCCGGACGAGGACCTCCGGACCCTTGTTTTGGCTTGTGGTGTGGATGCAGCTATGTTTTAAGGCATAGCCCCCTCCAGGATCCAGAGCTGAATACGCCCCTTATGTCATAACATTAAATATCGCGGTTAACCATGATTCTGATTACAAGATGGGTTGGCAGCCCATAGGTAAACCCCAAGCCTGGAGCAGGACCAGAGATGAATGAGGGACGATGTGAAACAAGATCCTACAGATGGAGCAGTGCCGGACTGCAAGATCAGGGGAAATAGTAGTACCCCGAAGAGAACCACCCAGCTAACGGCAAAGTATGTCACTTTTCCCACGTGCGCAGGGGACCGGACCCAGATCGCATTGATGGGAGGCGAGTTGTATGACCACTCGGCCACGACACCCCCCCCCCATATAATGCTCACTTCAGCGAGGCTTGACTGTTGACTTTTTACACTGTGCAAAACATAGTGGATAACAAAAATTCACTGTGCCTAAAGAGAGCTGAGCTGAGGGTCCAAACGGTGGGCGAGATCCTGGAATGGGTACATTTGAAATTAGGTTATTGCAGAGGCATATACATTATCATATTAAAAATTATAAAACGACAGTTTTCCATTTTATAGAATTTGTGTTTTCAAGCCCTTATTTTTTTCGAGAAACTGATTTTAATTTTTTACTCGAAAGTAAAGCACACTACCGCATAGTGCTATATAAATAAACGTCTGCTGATAAAAAATCTACTCGGCAAAACAACCTCATTGAATTTTGATGTGTAGTTAAGAGTTTATCGATGATTGAGTATTCCAGTAGTCCGGTCGACATCGTACCTTTACATAGCCGAGTGAATGGTAGATAAATAAACGCTGAAAACATCAACTGATTTACACGCTTTTTTCGAAGCCAACATGAATAAAATACTCAATGACAATTCTAGATAATGGTATTTGCCAACTTTATGAGTAAATATTTATCCAGAATTACTAATTTGTTACGCGTGATCTCTTGTGCCGCAGTTAAATGCACGAGGTTCCGGCGTCAGAGATTGTGCCTCAGCAGTTCGTAACACTGGAAATAATTTTGTTTAAAACGTTGGCTCAAACTATTGTCTAGGATTGCTGTTGTTTAGTTTTCGCAAATTGGCTTCAAGAAACCTACAGTTATAGACTAATGCTTTTAGCGTTGTATTATGTACCTCGCCCTCCTAGCGGTCGAGTGGTTAGACCACTCGCCTCCCACCAAGACAGTCCGGATTCGATCCCGGCGGGGTCGGTCCCCAGACATTCGATGTGGGAACCGTGCCGGTGTAGCTGGCAGGCAGGTTTTCTCAGAGGTCTCCAGTTTCGCGCGCCATTCTTATTCCGGCGCTTCTGCACTGTAGGTACTCATTCAATGCCATTTCCCTGTGTACGCATATTGCCTATGGACATCCATTAATAAATCTGCATTCGGAGTACGATACCATAGCCCACGGGTATCCTTTTCGTGAAATATTTATTCTGCAGACTGAATTTCAGACATAATTGGAAAAACGGAAAATTTTAATAATATGCAAATTTGCGTTGAGATGATGTGTTATCTACACAGGTACTACTTACAAGCGTATTGAGTAGGCCAGAATATGGGTTTACTTGTGACATGTCTAGCAGCAAAACAACCGCACGTGAAGACAAATTGTTGCATGTCAAGAAATACGTTTACGTTGTAGTCTTCCAACACATGAAAACTGAATACAGATTAAAGGATTGGCATATGTTTCTGGAAGGAGAAATGCAACTTGGTACAGTAAAATTTTGATTTTCAGTGGCTAAACTCGTAATTAAACGCTCTACTCCCTTCACAAACTCTTCCCTTCAGGAATAAACTTTTCGAATAAAACCCAGCGTGTTGAAGGTTTGCACACCATTCGGTGACCTAGGCAGGTGGTCACATTATCGTCTCTTGTGAAGTGTCTCTTCTTTAAGGTCAATAACGGTATTAACTCCAATTGTGCGTGATTTCTCTGCGAGACATCAGTGTAATTCACGATACCAATTAAAGCAGTCGCATTCTGACGAAGTTAAAGTCACTAAAATAACCCCACGATGGTAGCCTTTCAGTAATTCTAAAACAATATGACCTAATTGAATTTTCAAATAGGAACCTAGATGTGAAGTAGGCTAAATTATAATATAATCTGGTAGAGCAAGTTAAACACTAACGTTTACGTGTTTCAGTTGTCTTTCTCATTTGGTGGTTGAAGCATTCAATTTTACTTCTTTCAGACGTAAATTAAGGTACGTTTAAGGTAAAATTCCTGACTGTGATGAACTTGGACAGTAAACAATACGGAACGAATGAGAAGTGACTATGAACTGAATATGTGTTTACAGTATAAGTTGCAATCAATGTTGACATGTAAACTTAAGACTGGATCTAGACAGAATACTTTGTAGAGACATATTATTGGCAAACATTGAACTACAGAACAAATGACTGTGGAGAAGAGGCAAACGTTTATGATGTATTTTATTTTAATTCAATCGTTAACATATATATTTGTTTTGCATTTCCCATTATATTATAGGACTAGGCAGTTTAATTTAACTATCCCAGGATGATTATTATCTCTTCAGTAACCAAACAAACTATTCAATATGACAATAGCTTCATCATTTTTCAGTTAAGTTTGATGGATGTTTAAAGTAAATGTAAATATGGTTTCTACACTCCAATCCACCTCGCCAACTGAAATGGATTACTCACTAGACTCTTACTTCAGTCCAATAGGAACGCGTTTAAAGTAAAATTTGAGTCAGAATTCTTTATTCCACTCCTAGTTTAATCCGGATTGAACTGTTACTGTCAACATACTAATAACCAATAATGTAATAGACGAAACAAAAATAGAGCATCTGAAGTAAAACCTATTTATCGAAGAGAAGAACATGTCGACAAATCAGAATATTCTTATAACATTAAGTAATTTGCCAACAACTTAAGGACAATTTATGCTGTTTTTTGAGAGTTTAATTTTTTAAGTCCTGAAACCATTACATAGAAATGTTCGAAACTGTTTGTCCTACATAGTCGAAATTTTTTGTATCATTTTGGTTGATTATCGACTTCATTTAAATGTCTTAAAGCTAAAACTATAAAAAAAAAACATACGTTTTGAAAAATTAGGCTGCAAACAATTTCCAACATTTCTATGTACCTTTTTTGAGATATTTGCTCCCTTCCAAGATTTAAAAATTAAATCTTATTAAAGTAGCATTAATAGGGACCCGTGGCCTTGAGTTAAGTCTAGTAGAAATATTTGTTTTTTAATTGAATCCTTGCAAGTAAGTCGTACCTAGAGCTAGTTTTCATTTCATAAATTAAATATAAGTACAGTTGACACTAATGCATATATTAACTTAACCGAATATATGAAGAGAAATGCGTTAGCTCGAGGAAGTTCTGAAATTGACATTTGGATGTGTTCTACTTTCTCTAAAATTAATTTTTGATCTTGATTTTTAGATTTTTCAACTATAGGTAAATTAATAGTAAAAATATTTACGAGGTTCTACCCCTTGAGAATGAAGGCAGTGAGTACGCTCTGTGTTCAACAATGGGCTCATCCACCGTGTGAACCAAGGACCTGGACGAAGTGTACAATGATAGCGAGCAGGAAGAGGAGGCAGAAGATGTGGATGCTAGGAAGGAAGCGCGGCGAGAGGCCTGTGTGCTGCGGGCCCAGGTTCGGGGCCAGCATGAGGGAATCCTGGAGCTGCAGCACCAGCTACTGGCTCAGCACGGTATGACGGAGATCCTCCACACCGCCACCGCTCGCTTCCAGGAGGAAGTACTCTTCCTCCTCAGGACACTGCTGGGACGAGGACCTGCCTAGTCGTCTCAAGAATAGTGTACTGTGTACATAGTGTAAATATTGTGTATATAGTTTTTTATTGTGTTGTGTATATAGTGTTTTAAGTTTTTAAATAAATTAGATTTTTAAAACTTACAGTGCGTGTCTTGAGAGACATTATTTCATAAGCCTGTCATAACTTTTTCTTAAAGAGCATCAAATGCACCAGTCCTTGTACACTCAATCAGTATTTACATGCTACACTATTACATTACTATAAAAGGTTTTAAAGTATGCAATAATTGAGAATGACTATCATGATGTCAGTGACATGTCAATCTAGTTGCCTGGAGGTAAGCATAAAAAAATAATAGTAATGATTGGGGCGAGAGTGCTGTCTATGTTACATTCCATGTCGTCCTTATAAACATATATGTCGCCTGGTGGAGACGAATCAAGTGAGTAAATAGGAAACAAAAATGGCTGCAGACTACGACACCCCCTACCAGGGTGATGTACAATGGGAAGCAGGAAAAGGTCGGTGGGGGGAGTTAAGGGAGGGGAGGAGGAGGAATGGGGCATGACGGTTGTAGCTGGGGAACAGATGAATGAGAGAGCTGGAGGAAAGTATGAGTGGAATGAGAGAGCAGAAGAAATGAGAGATGATGCTTGTAGCTGGGGAGCTGATGAATGAGAGATCAGGAGGAAAGTATGAGTGGAATGAGAGAGCAGGAGAAATGATAGATGATGCTTGTAGCTGGGGAGCTGATGAATAAGAGAGCAGGACGAAAGTATAAGTGGATTGAGAGAGCAGGAGGAATAGGAGATGAGGGTTATAGCTGGGGAGCTGATGAATGAGAGAGTAGGAGGAAAGTACGAGTGGAATGAGAGAGCAGGAGGAATGAGAGATGAAGCTTATAGCTGGGGGGGGGGGCAGATGAATGAGAGAGAAGGAAAACTGTATAAGTGGAATGAGAGAGCAGAAGGAAATGAAAATTTAATATGGTGGGCTCCAGTGTATGTAAACAAATGACTGTTGAAAATTGGTGGGAATTTTAAAGAATTAAATATGGCGGCCTCCAGAATATGTAAACAAATGACTGTGGAAATTAGGTGGGGTGGGGGAATTTATTCCAAGATGGCGGATGGATCCAAAATTATTTTTAGAAATTTTTTAATTTCGGGAAATTTTGGAAAATTTTGAAAGTGATGTAATACAAAATGGCGACCAGAAACAAGATGGCGGCCGGAAATAAGATGGCGGCCGGGTGACATCATCCAAGATGGCGGATGCGAGTCCGAGAATCCGTACCCTCAACCCTGTTGTCCTCGGAGGAACATAACCTAGCTAATCTAGGTGTTTATGAAATGCTATATACAGATATCCCTGGCTTATCCTTTGGTCACAGCTAAAGACGCACTTCCCTGTTTACAGTTATATTGCTTTCGTGATTGTTCGAGTCATATTAGTGCCGCGGAACGCACGTCTCTGTGTTAACGTCCACGGTTGTTGCAGACGCTGTCAGGGTCTTTGCCGGCTCATGAAACAAGCCACGTATCCAATGCCAGGGACACCAGCACACATTCGCAAAGGAATAATATGCAAAGTGTTGCGATAGTTCGCAGTTATGCGAACGCGTCAAAAAATCTTGATCAGTATATTTTTTATCTTTTTCACACGTCATATAAGTTATTACTACAGTAGAACCCTGTTATAATGTTCCCGCTTATAACGTTTTCCCGGTTATAAGGCGGCTATCATTTGGTCCGTAAAACAGTTTCATAATAGGGGCATATCCTATTATAATGTTTTCTCGTTTATAAAGTAGAACATTTTTGAGTCCCTTCAGGAACTTCATAACAGGGTTCTGATGTAGTTACTCACAATTCCAGAAGAGACGGAAGCAACGTGTGCTGCACTTTCCGCGTGGAAGCTATGGAGCACTAAAATACGCGCTTGAATGTCATCCATAATGCTCTTCTGCTGGAGTGTTCTCAGAAATGTAAAATAGTTATGGATAGGTGAGCCCCTTTAATGACTATTCAGTAAACAACTTACGACACGGATTTCCGCGTCTCTAAATGACCTACCTTCGGTGAAGGTCGTTACACTGTTAGATTGACAAACGGACCAACGCTTTCTGCCTCTTGCCCTTGACAATTCTCGAACCAATGTACTTCATCTTCGCGGAACACTGCGCCGACCATTATGTCACTGGAACCGACTCTGGCCTTCAAGGGAAGACAGCGAAATAACGTCGTCGGAGGAATGAAGAGGATGACGGGGTAACCTGCGGATAAAGTGTAAGCAGTATAGAATTCATTTAGTAAGAAATTCAACTGTAGTCATTACTATCTCTGCGAATATATCTGCGACTTTTGGGCTGAAGTTCCGGATCAAAATCCAGCGAAACTTGTCATTTGTATTAAGTTACGTTGCTTCAGACAATTTTTAAAATGTAAACAACACAACAGGAACTCCGTATGGCGTGTCCCGCCCCAGGCAGCATAGAATGAACGGCCTTCGTCCAGCCCAATGAGCATATTGTAAGAGTTGCAACTCCCGTGTTAAACAGTGCGGACCATATTTTCACCAAAGGCGCCGGAATTAGTCTTCAATTCACCCCTCACTAATACTAACATCAGAACACGCATCACTACTGATGGGGAAACTTTCAGAATTACAATATTCGTAATATAATTCTCATTATCACGTCTAACTCTTCAACATACTAAATGAAACTATTTGTTAGTTACATTCGCTAGTGTAGATGCGTACATATAGTTGCTGAATGAACGTTAGTGTAGATGCGTACATATAGTTGCTGAAGGAAACCGGACGAGTATCTGCGTGCTGCGCTGACTGTGCTAAGGGTGTAAGTGGCATAATTATAACATTTGTTGAGGATGGTTGGAGGTAGTGGACTGGAGAGTTTTGTTCAACACCCACATCAAGGTACTGAGCATTAAGAAAGGTGGTATTGATGGCTCCACCCTCCAGCTTCGACTCTGATGTGAGTATACATTTAAAGTTGCAGCTATGTTCTTCTACGTAATTTCATATAGTTTTGTCGCTATTCCAGTACTGAGTATCTGTAACCCTTAGGGTTAGAACAATATTAACTATAGAGTAATATGAAGTGAATATTGCGAGATATGGAACGATGGCCAGAAATCTAATTTTATTTTCATGAATACTTTACACCTCATAGTATGCCTATTAAGTACACTACAGTAACAACTTAGCATACGGAACCAACTTACACATCAGAGCAGGCGTTTAAAGCAGCTACACAGTAGTTTACAAATGTGTTCCTCGAGACACCTAGGATATTTTTATCCGTTAAGCAGTTCCCTGTATTGAACACTATTCGAAGTCCTCCATCTGTAACATTTTGGCCGTAATGGTTGAAGACATTCCATATACAGCTACGTCGTTTTGTGTGACGTATTCCGGTCTTGCATCGTATTCACATTTATATTCAACTCTTAAGAGGGCGTGGTACATAATTCAACGCTAAAAGTATTAATCTATAACTGCGGGTTTCTTGAAGCCAATTTGCGAAATGTAATCAATAGCAATCCTAGACAATAGTTTTAGCCAACGTTTTAAACAAAATTGTTTCCAGTGTTAGGAACTTCTGAGGCACAATCTCCGACGCTGGAACTTGTGCATTTAACTGCGGCGTAAGAGATGACGCGTAACGAATTAGTAATTCTGGATTAATATTTATTCATAAAGTTGGCAAATACCATTATCTAGGATTGTCATTGAGTATTTTATCCATATTAGCTTCGAAAAAAGCGTAGAAATCAGTTAAGTTTTCAGCGTTTATGTATCTACCACGCACTCTTAAATTGTTATGTCATATTCTGTAGCTTAAGGTGAAAAAATCCTTGATTCTAATCTCCAATGGGGTATTGTGAGTTTTACATTTTTTTAAATGCAAGCCATTCATATAGAATGTTTACCTATTTAATGGCTGTATTTCTTTAAATTTCTCCCTGAAATCTCTCAGTCAAAACACTCTTAATACAAAACTCTGACAATGTTTTTGCAAACTTTAAATCCTAATGTCGATGTTGGCACTGTTAGTTATCAGACCATGGCATTGCTGGCGTCCACGTTTGGAGGTTATCTAATCCTTGACATAATTATCTTTTGACGCTTCAATGATAATGCGCGTGGTTTTTTTAAAGTGAAAACCAAAGGAACTCTTAAGTAATATGTAAGTCTATTAATTCAGTGAAACTGATTATTATAAATAAATGTTTAATTATAATTAAAGAAGTGGTTTTAAGCACCATGTAATACCTTTTGTGAAAATAAAAAAATAATGCATCTGAATGAATCTAAATTCAGGTTTGTAACTTTCGGTGGTTTCATTGAACGTCTTGGAGCTAGTTACAATATAAACCATATTGTTACTGTACAGTTTCTTAAAATTCACGAAGGGGCAAACCATTCCATAATTGATGTATATAATGAAGTGTTGACTGCTTGTGAACATTTAATTTACAAAAGAAAATTACGTGCTGACATTGCCTAATTTTATATTCTGTAAACTGTGCATTTAGATTTTTGTCTCACATCATGGCACCTGTCTGATTACAGCCACATATTTTGAAACTTTCTTCAGAACTTCTTACTGAATACGGTAGCCAAGTTAAATTTTCTAAAATATCGACTGATAAATAACACAGAAATTTTTAATTGCGTGTTTAATTTCTATGTAATATAAACAATTTACAGCCTAGCATATTGCAGCTAGAAAATTTGAAGGGACGTATTGTTTTGTCCGTGCAGTCAGAGATTATCAAATACGTATTAAATTGAGAAAATAATTTCATTTTTGTGTTTTTATGCTGCACTTGCTGAACACATTTCCTATTTTGTATCGTTAAAACAACAAGCGTTAAGAATATTACCTATAACCATGGAAATATGCAAACTTAACGAAAAATACAATTTCCGATATTTCCTCAGTATGAGTTAAACATGTATAATTATTTACTGTGAGATACCGTGGTGGACGAGTGGCGAGACCACTCGCTTCCCACCAAGGCGATCCATATTCTATCCCCGGCTGCATCGGTCTCTGGATTTTCGCACGTAGGAATCGTGCCGGGCAATACTGTTGTCTAGTGAGTTTTCTCGGGGATATCCCGTTTTCTCCGCCCATCTCATTCCAGCACTTATGCATCGTAGGGCGTAGGACTTCATTTCGTGTCAGCAGATTTCCTACGGGCTCCCATTTATAAAATATATCCCACCACTATTCTCCTCATACGATATTACTTATTATTTGCTTGTGAGGTTTGAAAGCTTTTACATAAGAGTTTGCAAATTGCCACTCATAATTTTGCATAAAATTAAGCATTATATTTGTATGTGTTGTGTATATTACGCCAACTTCAGCGTTGTTAATACATACACTAACTATTCTATTTACTTATCCATCTTTCGTCCTTGGTATAATAATTTCAGTTCATTACTCTTCTTTAATTTCACCTAATTACTGCCGCACACCAAGACCTTGTGAACTTACTTGATGTGTGTGTTAACAGCACCTTTCATCGAAAGTCTTAGTGGAATTTTTGTGCTGACTTGACAGAATCCCACATGTGTCTGTATGTTTCTTCACTAATAAAAGTATTCTTTCTTAGCAGCCTGACCTTAAGGCCATTAGTTTATATTTAGACTGTATTTTAAAGATTATTTTTAAATCATGAAATGGAGCAGCTATCGTACAACCACCAAGTAACTATGTTGGAAATCTCTCCCGTTATGTAGCCGCGGTGGTCGATGGGTCAGACTCCTCGCCTCCCAGCAAGGCGATCCGGGTTCGATTCCCGGCGGGGTCGGTCCCCGGATTTTCGCATGTGGGAATCGTGCCGGACGATACCGTTGGTCAACGGGTTTCCTCAGGGATCTCCCGTTTCCCCGCCCTTTCATTCCGACGCTGTTCCATACTCACGTCATGTCACCCTTCACCAGCGCTAAAGACATCGATGTTAAGCGCTGACCGAAACTTCTTCACTCACTCACTCTTCCGTTACGTAGCCTAATTTATTTATTTTAAAACAAACTATGCATAAGTTTGCTTGATTGTCGACTTTAAGAAAATTTCTCAAAGTCGATAACCAGACAAAATTGCAGAACACGTTCCTTTGAAAATAATTAGGCTACATGGAAAAAAAGACTCCACCAAGTAACAAAATAATTTCACGTTTGTTTAAGAAAGGCAGTACTCAAGTGGCAATGGATGCAGTTCTATGTAGCAGTGATGCAAAGAACGGAAATGTTTTATCAGCTATCATTATAAACAGTAACACACGTTCAAAGTGAATAGAAGCGCCAGTGCCTGGTGAGAATATGAAAGTGTGAGACCGGGATTGTTTTGGGAGTTTCGGACGACTGCTTCCAACGTGCCATTACCGTGAAATTAGTAGCTTGCAGTGGTCCGTGAATAGCAGGTGAAAGTCATCCACTTCAAGGTCACTAGTTCTTCCAACATAACTGCTAATTTATAGGGAGTGAGTGCATATCAGCGACGTAGTTGAATGATTATAGCTGTAAAAATATTTCCAGGTCAATAATGCATATTTTCTGGTCGGGTCATACGTTAAGCGTTGATGTGAGTGGAGGGCAGTTATTATTTTTTTTTTTTCACGATTACTGTCATGTCCACAATCCTCATCGCTACAAGTCTTAATCACAGCATCATGTATACCAACAACATAAATTTTTCGTAATGTTGTATCATTACTTTTCAGTGAAATTGTTACCCAGTTTTCTCTAACAATCCACTCCTCCAGATCCTTGTTATATTAATGCTTACGAACGCCGTGATCAGTAACAAACGTCATTACCGTTACTATCACATGAACGTTTAGAAAACATTTTTCAACCCATTATCATCATAACATCTGTCCCAGTAACTTTACTGCTATTTGAAATGTAATTATATATCTATGACGATAATCTCAGCCGGTCAGTCATCAACCTCTTCATCACTAGCAATCAGCATTACGTTTACACCGTGAACATTACGGTCATTATTTACTTCGTCATAGCTGTTTCTTAAAACTATTCCCTCAAAATGTGAGGAAAACTGTTCCCATCACATAATTTATTATCAGCAACATAACCTACACTGCCCTTGAGGCGACGATGAGCAGACCATTAGATCGACAACAGCGATTCAGATTCGATTCCTTTTCATATAGTTAAATATTTTCTAAGTGGAGTACGTGGCGGACGTCATAATTATGACTCTCTTTCCACGTTTCTTGCATTTCTTGGTCTTCTGGAATCACTCCGGGCGACTGCTGGGATGGTTCCTAGCTATAAGTCAAGGTCTCTTCCGTCTTCTGACTGCCAGAGTCGTCGGCCTTGTCTCTATAGGCCTCGCTGTTGACGAGACGTTAGAAACTCCACTTACATACCTACTACATCACACACACAAACACACACTTAAAGTCATCGTGTGTTTGAGGCCTTTAAGAGTGCGTGGTAGATAAATAAACGCTGAAAACATCAATTAATTTTTACGCTTCTTTCGGAGCCAATGCGGATAAAATACTCAGTGACAATGATATTGGCATTTGCCAACCATATAAGTAAATATTTATCCAGAATTACTAATTCGTTGCGCGTGATCTCTTGCGCCGCAGTTAAATGCACGAGGTTCCGGCGTCAGAGATTGTGCCTCAGAAGTTCGTGACACTGGAAACTATTTTGTTTAAAACGTTGGCTAAAACTATTGTCTGGGATTGTTATTGTTTAATTTTCGTAAATTAGCTTCAAGAAACCTACAATTATAGATTAATGTTTTTAACGTTGAGTTATGTACCACACCCTCTTAAGTGCGGAAGTGGTAAGGAAGACACATCACGCGCATCACACCTCTCGTTAGCGTCTAGGTGCAAGTCCCCAGAACTGACGTGCAGTCTCCTCGCCAACAACTTGCCTCTATGAGACATTCAGCTGTGGCCGTATCATTTTGTAACAAAACAGTATTAAGGCACCCGCCTCGCTGCTGCCCAAGTAGGCTGCAGAGGTTCAACAATAACGTTTTATTCAGTCAGAGGACAGTGTCATTTATACATAAAAGAGATTCAGGTACCCCGTACAGTCCTTAACTGCTTGCATCTCTGTCAGCTCTGTATGTTACTAGGAAAAAAAATAATGAAAATGGTCATTGAGCCTGTTTGTGAGGCATACCACACACATAGATTTATTTTTTTACGAGATAGTTGCTAAGGGAAGTGTAACAATCCTTTTTCTTTCATCACGTATAAAATTTGCACTAGGTAACAACTGAAAAATTTATTTTTACAATTTTCAAGTACTGCAAACCACTCAAAATATAGTTTTTTTTTTTTATTTTCTGGTAAATAAACAGATAATCTGTCCCAAGTATTTTAAGAAATGCCTTTGATCTTTATAGTTAATGTTTGAAACTTTCGTCAATAAGTGACAGAAAGTCTCACGCTCGACGAGGGGCATATCTCCTCAATTCACAGTGCGTGAAACTAACGTGCAAGGGTTTCCTTGTAGTCTTTTTTCTGTGCGAATTAGCAGTGCAATTAAATTTTTAATTTTTGAATATTATAAAGTAGAGACCAACGCTCGCCTCTCGCTGTGCGCTTTACAAATTCAAGTGGTTATTTTCGGAGTTACGACAGTCTACCAAAAAAACGTTATAGACATTTTGAGGTGTCCGAAAATCATGTTTATAACAACCGTGCTAAATTAAAAAAAAACATGGAGGCATAGTTTCAAGTGTGTGTATTTTCGTATAAAAACGTAATATGAATAAGTTGAGCGATTTCGTGTATAGCCTAAACGAATACTCGTTACACACTACAGTACCATCCTTGCACAAGGTAGGGGTATTGATCCCTACCACCTTGGATTTATCTGTTTCTTCTCGATAACTTCTGTTCCAGTCGACGTATCAAAATTTTTGTCACGACAAGGCATAGATACAAACTTAATCGATTTTCTGTAATTACTGGTACCATCATATATTCATTATTTGCAACAGGGAACAGCTGAAAAGGAAAAATTGCTTAATTTACGGGAGCGACTACAGAGGCCGCAACATTAACAGAAACAATGCCATATGGATCCAAAAAAAGTGAATGAAACAATAAACTATGCCTTGTCAGCGTGAAAAATTAAAACAATGTGCCTATTCCCTGATTTATAAGAAAAACCGTAAAACCGATCTGACGGGGATCAATCCCCCTTAAGAGGCTTATGTACGGGATGCAATTTTCCGCGTTTCATATGCAAAGACAGGCAAGTAATAAGGTTCAGTTTGCCACACTTGACAGTAACAGCTTCGTTTCTATTGGCGGCGCGCCAAACTTGCGTGCAGTGTTTTCGTTTTACGCTTTTTACTACAGGACGTTAAAAGGAAACCTTACAGTATTATTTGCGGAATGTGGAAAACAAATTAGATTTTAATACTTTTGAGGGGCTTCAAAATCATGTTCTTAATAAACGTCTTGTATTTTTTAAATGATATAATAGTAGATTCAAGTGTCGGTTCTTTTCGAACATAATTGTTTTGAGAAAAAGTTTAGCGGTTTCGTACATAAAAGAATAAACGCGGCTGCTGCAACACCGTTCGTACATCATGTAGGCTTACATTGTCCTCTTAAGGATGAAATGGTTTTGTACACACTTATACCTATTAAAAGTTTTTGCGCCAACAGTTTCAAACCTAAAAATTACCTAAAAATCTCATTTTCTGCGTCGTGAAAATTAGTTCTACGGATAAAAGTAGAGTCTATAATTGGTATACACACGTGTACCGTTCTCAGAGTGCTATTTCAAAGCAGACATGACTTATCCACGCTTAGCAGTTTTCTAATGAACTTGTAACGGCCAAAGCTTTGCATGCTGTTCAGTGGTCTGGGCCAACTAAGCGGACTTAATTTATGCGGCTGAAGCTTATGAGCCCGGAAGTGCTAAGAATGATCAAGACACTCGCTTCACGACTCATCCTAGATCGAGTTCCGTTACACGTACAAGGCTAAGGACCGGTTTTACCAACCACGTTTAAGCGATTTAATCTAGATTACTCGGGACTTAATCTCGATTATACATGTGTTGGGTTTCGCCAAGCTGTTAAACTCGATTTTCTCGTCTTAAGCGAGATTAAATTTTAAATGCTCGATTTTGGCCGGGTAACCTTACTAATCTCGCTTAAGTTCATAATAAAATGGTGCGAGCACTGTATAATTTGGTATTTGAAGACAATACAGACGATGAAGACTTTATTCCTGTGTACCTGCCTCGTCGGATTAGAGAAAAAAATTATTATTTTGATGAGTATGATGATACAGACTTTCAAATACATTTCCGCTTGTCAAAACAATGGGTCCATTCACTTTTATTGATACATACACTAACAGTACAGAAGTCACAGTGGTCTAGAGGTAAGATGCGTAGGATCTACGAGCGGGGAGAGAGGTTCAACGCTTTCCACCTCTACATTTCGTGTAAGCATCCTTTATTCAAAAGTTACTTGATAAATAAGTTCAGTGTTATTTATGAAATACAGCGAGCATTTAAATGTATTTCTTTTCCGTATTGAAACTACAGCTACAAGGTTATTCCTAGTAATTTTACAACCTCATACTTTGTATTTTATTACAAGGACAACCATTGTAGTTTTACAAGGAATTTCTTTGGCAACTGGGTTTCCAAAGATTTTCTTTGTAAAATTACAAAACTTTTTTTACAGTGTATGAGGTTCTGTTTAACGTCTGGTACTTTCAGGTTAGCAACAAATATACAGACGAGAAAATAATTACACAATTGTGTGTAGATAAACATTTGCATTTACAGCAATAAAATAATGTAAATTATATTTACTGGATTATCTTCCCCTGGTCTTTCTGGCGTTGTTCCAAAGTTCCCCAGTGGTACCTAGACCCCTAACTGTATCCCCCCCCCCTAGATAGTATAATGCAAACACTCCCTACTTCCCCTCAAGAACGTTGTAACAAAGTTTCCAAATGAAATAATTCACAAACACACATTCGGCAATTTCCGACAAGTGTTCGGGTATTTCCGACACAATTAAGGCAACTCAGCTCACACAACCCATCATCGTGCAGCCAAGTATCGTGCAGCCAAGTTTAACTAATCTCTGGTAACTTAAACTCGCCGTGTTCTTGTGGGAACGCACCAGGTTTAGCTCTTCATCGAGTTTTATTAATCTCGCTTTGTGGCAAAGTTTAACTTCGTTGGTGAAACCTGCCCTAAGAGAGAGATTTTGCTCAACGCTTAACATCGAGGTGGTGACATGAGGTATGAAGCATCGCCGGAATGATGGGCGGGGGAAACGGGAGATCCCCGAAAAAAAAAACCGCCGACCAACGGCATCGACCGGCACGATTTCCACATGAGAAAATCCGGGTCCGACCCCGATCGCCTTGGTGGGAGCAAGTCCCTTAATTAAGGGTGTTCGCGTGGCAAATATTCCAAATTTTATATTTGCTTGGCATATTGTTAGTTTTATAGAAGTTACGTGTGACTACATTTTTCACTTGTAGAAATTTTTTCAGCTCTCATAGTTTTCCCATAGCGGCACGTCAAAGTCAGAATTTGCAAGTTACAGGAACAAAGGTTTAACAAAAACCAAGTGACTTGCTCGAATGAAATAATTTACACTGAAATTAGATAATATGGGCACTATGCTAAAAGAGTTAAAACACTCAACAAAGCAATTTTGTCTTTTTTAAAAATTGCCATAAATAAAGTAAATTTTCGTCATTTTCGGCTTTTTTTAAAAAAAAGTACAAAGGAATTCCATTCTCTGTTTTTAAATCTTTTAGCACAGTGCCCATTTTATCTAATTTTAGTATAAATAATTTCATTCCAGTCAGTAACTTGGTTTTTGTTAAACCTATGTTCCTGTAACTTGCAAATTCTGACTTTGACGTGCCGCTATGGGAAAACTATGAGAGCTGAAAAATTTCTACTAGTGGGAAATATAGTCACAAGTAACGTCTATAAAACTAACAATATGCCAAGCAAATATAATATTTGGAATATTTGCCACGTGAACAACATTAACTGACGCACAGTCTTCACGCCGATAGCTTGACTATATTAGACATTATGTAACGTCACTATCATGTATTGGTGTTACAATAAAAATAGAGTTGTGTTATGCGTATCTATATTATTTTTAATTTTCTGCGCCAGGAATTCTGTACGTAAATAAGACCGCAAAAACACACGTTTTTGGCCCACGATTATTGCAGTACTTGAAATAGGGGAACACATGTGTAACATTATTTGAATGTTATTTCTGAAACAGGCATCACTCGCGTACGTTGAGTAGTTTTCGGGTAAACTCATATTGTCAGATGCTCTACACTGCTCGGAGAACTATAAGTAAGCAGCCACTTTAAGGTGGAATAATCTTCCGCATCTTGTATTCACGGATTTTCTTACAAATCAGGGAATATACAGATTATTTTACGTATCTCACATTGAAAGGGCAAAGTTTATAGTTTCATTCACTTTTTGGAATCCGTATGCCATATGCATCGTTAATATTGTGGCCACTGTAGTCGGTCGCGTAAGTAAACCTATTTTTCTTGCCAGCTTTTTCCCGTTACAAAGCAGACGAATGTTGCAACAACCTAATAAAATCGATTAAGTTTATATCTAGGCCCTGCCGTGCCAAAAATGTTGCTGCATTCAACGAAAGAGAAGTTATCGAGAAGATACGAATAAATTCTAGGTTGTGGGGATCAATACCCCTCAACAGGCCTATGTACCGGGTGTAATTTTCTGAGCTTGATGTCCGGAGTCAAGGGTGCGGTAAGGCTCAGACTGCCACACTCGACGGTTACCACTTCGCTTCTCTTCGCGGCGCGCCATGCTGTGTTTTCGTTTTACTCTTTATCCTAGCAGACTTAAACCGGTGACCCTACAATTTCTACAATTATATTTGCGGGAAAATTAAAGTCAAGACAAACGCATGCTTCTATAGTTCATTCGCCGAGCTGTGAGAGTTGTAGTTTGTAAACAAGAGCGCGTGATACTAGTATAAGCAGTAAGGGGTGTACAAGCTAGTAACCAGCGCGCGCTGCTGCAGTGTGACGAGAGTTAAATTGGTGACTGGTCAAGCGAGTGTTCGTATTGTTTTCTGATAATGTTGTAATCAGGCAGAAACTCAGTTGTAAATGTGTTTCATTGTTACAGTCGAACGTAAGTAAACACATGTACGCTCAACTAGAGTTGTTATGTACTTATCGATCTTAGATCCCGATACATACACTGCTGGTTTGGTATAGTAATTATGTCTACAAGACGCGCAACATGATTGATATCAATTACATCTACACTTTGCATAATTAATGTCTATATACCTTATGTGATGGTTTTGTTAAAAGTGTGATGTAAATATCGTTAATGTGGAATAAATGTATTTAAAACATTATTTTACTGGTTCCATAACACGGTTACCAATGGTTTGATAATAACGAGGGCTCTGATAATGTTAATGAACGTCATATGGATGGCAAGAACCCCCCTCCTCCCCCTTGCCTAAACAAATCCCGCCTATGCACAAGACTCGACGAAACAACAATGAAAACACAGAACGCAAAAGTTTTTCTCAGACGAGTTAGTCGCGACTCTTAGGAAGCTGACATCTGCTGCCGTCTTATTTATGTTTGTTTGGACTGCAGCCAATTAGGTTTGTTTCTTCCATTCTATTTTCTATGACGACGTGCTGGCCTCCGTTACGTTGTCGGTTAGGCGCAGGTCTACAGTGCGAGAGATACTGGATTCGAATACCGGATCGGACATGGCTGTAGTGTTGGCCCCTCGTTCACTTCACTCGCATCGGCTCTCTTTAAAGGGCCGTAAAACCTTGTCACATTCTACCACGACATAGCACTGCAATGGCGAATGTCCTCAACTTTTCACTAAATCAAAAGTGGTTCAGCTCATAATTAGATACAGGAAAATTCGCGGGTTCACTGACATGTAGGCTAGCCTCCAAGAATATATCTGATATCGTGCAGACAGCAGCTGTTTATTAGCTGCTCGCTGACACAGTGAAATGGGCCTGTATTCAGCTACAGTTTCATTATTGGCTCAGCTACTTCCAGGAAGTGTCCAGTTAGTCAACGGCCAATTATGAACGTAATGCAGACCTAAAGTTTCTGGAATTCTAGCTTGCGCTTTAAAGAAAACGCGAATTTTTGAGGTATCTGCTCATAATGAATACACCCCCCTTGCAAGAATCATTCAAACACCAAGTGCGGTAAAGTGTAACTATAGTTATTTATATTACAACCACCAAGAGGCTGCAGTTTTTGGCCGCGCTGAACGGAGGGAATAACATAAATCAGGGGCGTCATTTAGGTGGGGCAGGGTGGATGCAATGCCCCCCCCCCTGATTTAGAATTTTAAGTGTATATAATACATTTGTTGTATTTCGTTATTTAAATAATGTTAACGTAAGCACGTAAAACTGAAGTTATGTTATTAAAGTTTCTAATTAATACATGCCTAATTAAAAAAAATGCAACAAGGTCACTGTCGCCGAAAAAAAATTCTTCTCCCTAGAAAAACGTGAAATGAAGCCCCTGACATAAGTCCTAGATCAGCTGTGTTTATACATCTGTCCAGTCACTCGCCCAGTCTTCTCTGGATCTCCAGAGCACCTAGAAAGCTACTGTGTGTGTCTGCTCACGGACGGCGTGATACTATTATGTCTTGCACTGTGCGGAACGAACAGACCACGAAACTGAGACGAGAGAATATAAAAAAATCGATCACACCTGGTTTCTTTCGCGAAATCAGACCAAGGTGAAGGTCTCAAGACCAAGTAATGGGTGAATGAGCGTGGGTAGGACGTATATTCGAATGGTTGCTTGTTAAACCCACGATGTAGCAAAACGCCCGGAAATTTCGCCTCAGTTCCTGACACTACAATCCGCAAGTTGTTTGCGGAAAAAATTTAACGTAAGAAGTCACAAGTTTTAAAATGGTTGAAAACTTAAATTTATTTATTAATAATATGATAGACATAACGAAACTATTAAAATGTTACGATTGCAATTAATAATTTTACGTGATTTTCACACAGAAAAAAAAATTGTGGTGGTCACAATTTTTTATCAAAATTGACCTCTCTCATTTTTTCTGTAGTGGTTACAAGATATTTTACAGCTGCTACAAAATGTCACTATAGGGGCAGCAAAAAATGTTGTGGTCACTACAAAAAAGTTTAGTGAGGTCCATAATGACAAAATATTTTGTGGTGGTCAGAAACTTGTTTTTCTCAGTGCGATCGCGGTTTTTTCCTGACAAACGACTTGGGAAAATGTAGCACAAGCATATACAATTATCAGAAGGTAGTGTAGCGCTATTGCACGGAAATTTATTTACAGAAAAACAAAAGCTTTAAACATATTACTGATTTTATTTATGGTTGCCCAAAATTGGTTTGTTATAAACTTCTAGGTAACTTAAGGTTTATCGACGATTGGTCTTCAAGTTACCTTATGTATTCATCAAATAGGAATACAAAATAATAAACATTGGCAACAGGCACAAAGAATTGTATATGTATGTGTGTGTGTATATACATACATATATATATATATATATATATATATATATATATATATATATATATATATATATATATAATCTTCTTGTTTAAGAATAGCGTCGGGTTATAGGATATGTCATTCTATTATGCACACAGACTTTAGGCGACGAAATCTTCTGAGGATGGCTTGATGCCATATTATCCCTGCCTCAGTTGGTGTGGAAATTTCATTGCAAATTCGACTTGAACCTGTCACCTGTGTTGCTTCCTCGTCATATATATATATATATATATATATATATATATATATATATATATATATATATATCCAAAAAGTGTTTCCCTGATTACAAAAATTAATCATAGCTGTTATGTGAGACAAAGAAATGAAACCTGTGCCAGAATGTTAGAACGTGGGTATAGTATTTTTTTTTTCGTCGCATTAACTAATTAGTAGAGGCAAGATTATTTCGCGTATTGATTCTAGATCAGGTTGAATGCCAATAATGTATACTTCACTACTCCTTCTGTGATTAGACGACACCTGTTTTAACACATCTTTGACGACTGCAAGCCAGTGATAAATAAGGAAACAAGTCGTGGTGGTAACATGTGTTACGGTTAGAAGCCAATGAATATTTGACTTAGGCCAGTGTGTGTATAGGTCTGAGAAGTCTAGGCTGTTGCCAGATGAATACGCGAAATAATCGTGCCTCTAATTAGTATATCAGGTGTAGTGCCCAGGAAACAGGATACCTCCACCAATGAGGAGAAAGCGCAGTGTGTCCTGTGGTTTCACGATATGCGGTTATCAAATAACAGGGCAGATAAACTTCCAGACCACGTATGGAAAAATTCCTCCTGATGTCGAGAGCATTAAGGCGTGGTACGATAAGTTCTAGAACACGGGATCGGTTGCTGACTTACCGAAGATCGGTCGACCATCAACCTCAGCTGAGAGGATGGAAGCTGATAGACAGTTCGAAGTCCGAAGAAATCGGTGCGCAGGGCTTTGCGTGAATTTCTTCATATCCCAAGAAATTATCTTCCTGATATCTTACAGAATCGTTTATTGTTTGGGGCACACAAATGACAAATTGTTCAGACTTTGTTGTCCAATGACACCACACTTCGGTATGACTTTTTAGTTGAAATGTTAACGTGTACAGAGGACGATTATGGCCAAGGGTGCTTGCGTGGAGGTTTACTGATGTTCTCTTCCGTTTGCCAAAAACATTTGGATAGTATCCAAATATTTTGCAAGCATTTGCATGTTTTTATTGTACGTATAGCTGATGTTATTCATATTTGGTATCTAAATATTTACACATTAGTTAAACTCTTCTACTATCCACGTGATTTTGTAAATGATATGTACACATCTATTTATTGAACACAGAAATATAAGCCACAATAAATAACTAGCAGAGTACAGAATTCGGTACTTTAATGGTCATTAAAATTATAAATTCCTTGTCCAAATGACCTGCTCTATTAAACTTTATTAAAAGCATTTCATTAAGCCCAGCAAATTGTGAAGACAACTACTGTGTTTGATAATTTTAAATGTATTTATGGTACATGTGTTTGCTGAAAAAAAATTTTAAGGAAACACATAAGCATTTTATGCACTACTTGGAAGCACAGTTTCCGCAAAGTTACATAAATGATTTGAATTTTTTTCGTATTAAAACTGTGGTGAATTGTATTATTTTGTTATAACAATTTCTTCGATCTCCAATCATCAGTCGCACTCGTGTTCCTGAACCCTGTGTGTCTACCTGCACTCTAAATAATAGTTTGTAAATTTACCAGACGTGCGTATAGGAGCGCTAAGAAAGTAGGTATGGTAGAATAGTTTCCCAGACATCCATGGTAGCATTCCTAAACATTTTTATAAAACAGTCAAATGTATACTGAAGTTACCAGACTTGTATTGTAACAAGTGTAACAGTTTGCATACTTTCAAGACGAAGTATGGTAACTGTCCCATACTGCGTCTGGGATAATAACTTCCTAAACATTTCAGAAATTTTTTTTACAGTGTGATGACGGGAACAGATTCCAGTTCCCGAAACGTCGTAACACTGTCTGTCTGGAAAACTACTGTGTTTTGTTTCGTCTCTTCATTGTGTCGTTTGTCTTGTCTGTATATGTCTGATATCTGTTGCGTTTTGTCTCGTCTACTTGTTGTGTTCTTTTGTTATTTTTCTGTTCGTGTATGATATCTACTGTTTTTGTTGTTTCGTCTCATCGTTGTGTCGCATGTTATTTGGTTTTTTATTTTTTTTGTTATTAATTTCATTTATTATCTGTTTGTTCCTTGTTTTTATTTGACCCGATTCCATCTGGGAATTCTGTGTTGTGTATGTATCCTGCTGACTAAGCATAGTCTGCTTATTTTATGGTCTAACATATTATTAGTGATGATGATGTCTGTGTGACTTTCTGGTGTAGGTGACTAAGGTGAGTTGAGAAAGGATTAATTTGTAAGATAATTTCTATTTGCATGAGATACCTTTTCTTACCACAATGTAGATTCTCGTAGGTTCGTCATTAAAACATAGGCACCACATCTCAATTGAGTAGAGCAATTTATTGAAGAAAATGAAAATAAATAAAAATAAAAATTCTAATATCTCTCACCCTA